>JAOEHI010052524.1:0-16590 GCA_025447815.1 Percopsis transmontana | reverse complement strand
TTTGGACATTTTCTGTTTTTCTGTTTACCCCTTTGTGGATTACTTTTGAATTAAACCCTGTACACCACTGCCTGCCTTCCGTGCTCTGTCCTGCGTTTGGGTCACCGCTCGCACACACCAGCGTGACAACAAATGCTATGATGGGCAAGTCTAAGCAGCTCAGCATGGAGCTGAAGAAGCGGATCATTGACTTGAACAGGTCAGTCAAGTCAGGAAAGTCACTTGGAGCCATTTCAAAGCAGCTACAGGTCCCAAGATCCACTATGCAAACAATTGTTTGTAAGTATAAAATGCATGGCACAGTCAAAGAAAAGGCCTTCTGGAGGAAAGTTCTTTGGTCAGATGAAACAAAAATCTAGTTATTTGGCCACAATGACCAGAAAACTGTTTGGAGGACAGAAGGTGAGGCCTTTAACCCCAAAAACACCATATCTACCGTCAAGCATGGTGGTGGTAGTATTATGCTGTGGGGCTGCTTTGCTACCAGTGGAACTGGTGCTTTACAGAAAGTGAATGGAATAATGAAGGAGTAGGATTACCATCTAATTCTTCAGGAAAACCTCAAATCATCAGCCAGGGTGTTTCAACAGGACATGACCCCAAACAAACGTCAAAGGTGGTAAAGGAATGGCTAGAATTAAGGTTTTAGAATGGCCTTCCTAAAGTCCTGACTTGAACCCCATCAAGAACATGTGGACTTTGCTGAAGAAACAAGTCTGTGTCAGAAAGCCGACAAATTTAGTTGAACTGCATTAAATCTGTCAAGAGGAGTGGTCAAAAATTCAACCAGAAGCTTGTCAGAAGTTGAGGTGAAAATGGACAAGGGACATTTAACCAAATATTAACATTTCTATATGTATATTTTTGACCGAGTAGTAGTCAGTTTATTATGGGTCTTTAAGAAGACCCATAATAAAGTCATAAATTAACCAAATTTCATGACTCTTTTGTGACAAAGAAGTATGTGCTCCAATGATTTCATCACAGAAAACTAAGAATTGTAGTAATTATTGGAAACTCAAACTGCCATTATACATACTGTACATGTTCTTTACAAGTGTATGTCAACTTTTGACCACAACTGTAAGTAATTTTTTGTATGAATGTGTGCCTGACATCTTTTAACATCCGGAACCTTTTTAAGACAGTGAGTGACAGAGAGCAGTACAAAGCAATGTGACAGAAAAGCCTGTTGAACATGCAATCAAAGAAAAAATAAATTGTGTGAGGACAGCTTCCAAGAATCCATACAGAATTCACAAGAATCTATAAAATGTGCTAAAATTTTTGCAGTGAGTGGACAGCCAGCAAAGCTTCAAATGAATAGAAAAAAACAGAGCAAAGCAAGGGGCTAGAGCAATGCCTTTGGTTTGTTTGTGTGTGGAAAAGATAATCTATTGTAAACTACACAATTTGTAAAGTTTATATAAAAACTAACTTTGATTGTTCTCTTAGATGTTTATGGCCCCTTTCATTTACACTAGTTTAGTACCCATATATATGTAGTATGTAAAGATGCATAGCATTAATGTAATGTATAAAATACATGTGAACCATTTAAGAAATATGAACATTATATGTTCATATATGAAGTTTATAAATTGTATAGTTTACAAAAAAATATGAGAGAGAGAGAGAGAGAGAGAGAGAGAGAGAGAGAGAGAGAGAGAGAGAGAGAGAGAGAGAGAGAGAGAGAGAGAGACTCTCGCCATTGTCAGATTAACCAACAGACTCAACTGGAAGAAGATTATGCGGAGCTATATATCGTGTTATTAAAAAATAAAGATATAGGTAATCTTTTTACACAATTTCTTCTATTCAAATATAATTTACTTGTTGAAATGTAGTGTGCTTACATGTCTCGTTTTATTTATATATATATCTATATCTCAAATTACCGCCTGGGCTGCCCACACAAGCCAAAAATGTAATGAAACCAGAAAGAAAAAATTTAAGGATTTTAGCTTTGCTACGTCGCCAGCCAAACTTTTGGTGAATTGAACGAGAGATTACAGCTACCTAAAGCTTTTATGCTGCATTGGCAGATTTAACATTTAGTGAACATATTTTTCTATCAAAAAGTGAATTCTTTAAATGCCTCTGTAAGAAATAGATTTCTAACAGGTGCTACACAACATTTCCACACGCCTTCATATTCCACTAATACTTGGAGTATTCATAAAACTGACATATTGTGAACAATAATGAAATATGTGTCCATGTAAACATGTTCTGAGTGTGTTCATTTGTTAACTTTTTGGCCTAGAATGGCCTAAGCTAAAAGCTTGAATATTTCTGTCAAAACTGAAACGACAGAAGATACTGTACCTACAGAGACCTAGGACAACATATTAACATATATAACTTCATATATAACTATGACTGAGTGAAATTCCGTTTAAACCTCTACTAAATCCAACCACATACAAAACAAAAATCAACTACATTACATGCCTTCTATTGCACTCTATAAGACAAGAGTTCAATAAATACTTGAAAAGCAGCTAGCAGTAGCTAGCTAGTGTCATGTTTTTTTAGTTAATTGCCAACGTAAGGAACACTCCCCCAAAATGTAACAAATATTGACAAGGAATAACCAACAATAGTTCAAAACATGTGGATATTCCTTTAAATTAGACACGGAATGTTCTCAGCATAATCCACAGTATTCATCTACACTCTACCGATTTTATATAAATTGTGTCACTTTTCCTGATTTTCCAGATCACTAACATTGTTTAACACATAATACGGAATTCCTTTCAGGCATTTCACTCTTCATATACCCCTCATTTAGCTTTGGACAAACAAATGTTTATCTGTATATTATTTGCTGAACCCAAATAAGGGAATTAAGGATAAAAATGCCAATTTGGAACTGACTAATGAAATAGCACAGGCTTACAATGTCCACGTTTACAATCAACAAATCACACAGCCAACCATAAAGCCTCCCTTCCTTAAAAAAAAAAAAACATGATAAAACCTAGGACAGAAAATACTGTTTCATAATGCACTTCAATGTATTTGATTATGCTTATAATTATATCTTATGGGAATAACTAATAATAATAATGGCTTTTCAGTTTGCTTTCTTGTCGAAGCATTGAACTTGTCTTATTACATGTGTCTTTATATACAGGGATCAATTCAAGTTCATATTCATAAAATAATTTGTGAAGTTAGCCTATATTCTACAGATTAGAGGACTTCATTGAAATATCCTATATCCATATTTGTTATACATGCATATGATTTCTTGTTTAAAAGTGTGATTCATTTGTTACATTCATGTGTACCGAAGAAAAAAATAGAACAAAATGGTGAATGCTGCTATTTTTCTTGAGAACACAATGAGAAGTTTGTTAGATTTAAATGAGTGACGAATGTTTGGGGGTTGTTGAGGGGTTAAAGGTACACTCTCCTGGATTATGATGGCGCAATCAGTGTTTACATTTTGAAACAACTTTCCACGATATAGGCATGTGTAGGTAAAGAGGGGTGTAGGGGGAGGGGTAGAGAAGAGTGTGAGCCTAGGAGCTCTGTAGAGGAAGGATTAGAGAGAAGTCACTGAGTGCTAAGGTGCGAGAAGCATGGTTAATTCCAGGCACAAATTAAGGTTTATACCTGTTAGGGGGGTTTGCTTCACCAGCTGCCTACTGAAATCTCCTTAAACTGCATTTCTCCCTCAATATCTAAAGCCTATGTCTTCATTGTTAAAGTGGAAGGACCCTTCCTTTTCCTCTCCCACCCTGTCTGCCCTCTCCTCCAATTGGAGGCTACTGAAAGAGAATTTGCATTGGGGAAGTGGGGAGTTAGCAGCACAGGATTTAACGGAATTAAGCAAACTGCTAGTGGCAGTGGGATTTCCATACAATAGTGGCTGACTGTACGCGCTGCTGCCGGTGTCGGACTCTGTATCACTGGTGTTAGTGCTGCTGCTGGTGGACCCATCAATCATTTGAACGGGTTGGTTAAGGTTATTATGGTTCTTCTGAGCCGGGACACTAGCAGGTTTTCCACACTGCCCATAGAGCCGCTGCACTGCACTTGATCGTCCTGGAACTAGGACATTCCCTTTGCTGTAGTTGCCATTAGTTACAAGGAACCTCCGCTCATTTGGGGCAGAGGATGGGGTCGCACCCCCCCGAACTGGGTTGGATGTCAACTGGCTGAGAATAAACGGGTTGGTATCAGAACGGTCGCGAATGCTAATGTTGCTGTTGTAGTTACATGGGTGGGCGAGGTGAGGCGGGCAATGGTTGGGGATTACAGGGGAGTATTTGCCATAATGGGTGAGTGCCTTGTGAATGGAAGAAGAGGGAGAGATGGAGGTCTCTACAGGGACCCCACCTGGATGTTTACTGAAATAATGGCCGGCGCTGTCCCAGCGAGGTTCTGAGCATAACGGACTTTGACCATTCATCATCACTTCTGTGCAACTCAACGAGTTTGTCCATGGGTGGAAACTGCCCATCATGGGGCTGGAGCCCTGGCTCCGCGTTCCGTTACCCAACAGATGGCCTCCTTTTCGGGCGTGAAAAACCTCATCCAACAGAGTGCTGTGGAGAGGGTGGCCACCATGAAATGAACCTCTGCTGGACAAAATGTAATTATCTGTTAGCTCGTGGTTTGTGCTAACGCTTCTGTTAGCCAACATACTTTGCTGCATCAACCCCTGGAGGTTTTCGACCCCGAACAAACCTCCAACGCAAATAGTACCACTGCTTCTAACAGCATTACCACCAAGACCAGCAATACTCTCACGTCTACTCAAAGATACATCATCCCCATTGCCGTCATTTGTGTTGCTGTTGCACCTAGCAACCTGGTTTTTAGTCCCATCATACTCGCTGTCTATGTCACTGCAATCTATGTACGGAATGGAAGAGCTGCTGCCTTTTTCTGCCCTGAAGGTTGAACCTGGGTTGACGAGGTGAGGGTCCACTACTGCTTCAATCTTGTTGTGATGCCATCGGGACCGGACGGGCTCAGAGCCTGGTGCTGTGGGCGCCTTGTGAAAGCCATTGGACACACCCCTCATAGGATCGTCAAAAGAATTTTCAAAGTCAGCTCTGTTGCCCTCTCTGGCCGAACGGCTCGGGTTGGCTAGCTGAACAGACATGGAACTCTGTAGATGAGAGAGAGAGAGAGAGAGAGAGAGAGAGAAAGAGAGAGAGAGAGAGAGAGAGAGAGAGAGAGAGAGAGAGAGAGAGAGAGAGAGGCTCTACTTACCATTTAGAGAGGCTCTACTTACCATTTAGAGAGGCTCTACTTACCATTTAACAGGGCTAACTAAGAATACACTGTTTACATCTACAGACAACATAAACATTTAATACAAAGTTGTTAATTGTTTGACGTAGTACAAACGATTAACAACTTTTTATTAAATGTTAATTTACAACTTAATTTAATTCAAAAAGTGAAACTTTCATATATTCTAGATTCATTATACATAAAGTTAAATATTTCAAGACTTTTTTTGTTTTATTCTTGATGATTACGGCTTACAGCTCATGGAAATCTAAATCCAGTATCTCAAAATATTAGGATTGTCACGATCGGGGACGTGCCCTGCAATGGTGCACCCCTTCTCCTGGGCATGAGCGCCATGGGAGGATGCCTGGGCTCTCGGCCACCCTCATCTCCCGCACCCCAGCTGCACCTGTTCTGCGTTGGGGTCGATTAGTGCACCTGGGGCGCGTTATTGTTTGGGGACCATAAGTTGCGCCAGCGTCTCAGGTCTCCTTCCCGGCCGCCCTAGAACCCTAGCCTGTGCTCACACCAGTGTTGCCTGTTACCTGAGGGGTCCGGCTGTCCTCGCATTTCCCGGGTCCGACCGCCTAAGGGGTCCCACCTGCGCCATCATCTCCGCGGGTTCTCAGGCCTCCCAGCTCATCTGTATTGTTGGGTCTGGTGTCTCTCATTTTCCTCTTGACAATACGTTTAGTTAGGCAAGTTGGCTGGCCAGTCAAGCAAAGTAAATACATGCAGGGCTCTAGAATCATTCTTCCCATTGGTCGCACTTACTTTCTCAGTTGGTCGCACCGACTTACGATTTGGTCACACCCTTTTTTTTTATGAATCATAATGACCTTACATGTTGATGAATCTTTCACTTAATTTAAACCTGATTGGTTAACCTGATTGGAGTACATGGGCCAGCCAGGTACCAAAACAACCTAAGCATTATTAGGGATGCACCGATTGCGTTTTTCTGGGCCAGTTCCAAATACCGATTCAGGCTTTCATAGTAAATCTTTCAGAATTTATTTGACGGTCCTAGGTAATTTAGATGCAGAGATATTTCGTTTTAAATGTATTCATTTAGTAATTTTTTACGGTCCTGTAACAACGGGAGTGCCCCGCCCCACCGGCCCACGGCCGTCCACTCACCAAGCGCACCAGTAATCAACGCACCTGGGATTTTACGCACCTGGTGCGCATCTCCTAATCTCCTCACTTCCCTGCTCTATATAGCTGGGGAGTGGGGGATGAGGAGTTGTCGGTTATTGTTTTGTCTGTATCTATGGACTGCTTGTGTTTCTAGCCTGATATCCTTATTAAATACGCTCTGGAGAGTTTGCAACCTATTCGTTTGGCTCCACATTCCTCTGCCCCTGCACTCACGTTCCGCCACCGTTACAGGTCCCTTTTTTACAAGGCAGCGTCCGTTCAAAAAATAAGCCACACAGCTTACTGTTTTCAGTGAGATGAACAATATTATGCCAATAGATTTGCTCTCAGTGTTTAATTGAAAAAGATATTGATGATCAAAGTTTGAATGTCTAATATAAAACCAATTTTATCCGAGTATGGTTAACTTCCTAAAGTATTCCTCGGACACACATCTCTAATAGTAAAACCTTCATTCATAAAATAATACCGTACCTGTGGATACATAACTCTGGTGACAAGCTTCATTAAAAACATCACACCCCTTTTCCGCTGTCCCTTTTTTACACAGCCATTGTGCCGGCTCTGTGACTACCGCCGCTGCTGGCTCAGAGGTGCAACAATAACAACATGCCGCTTCCTTACCTTTGATACAGATTAAGGCACAATATTCCCGCATTGAAAATGCTGTGTAAAAAAGGGATCTTCATAGTAGTTCCTCTGCGATTAGCATTTCCTTTGCAGACATTATAGACTGTGTGCATTGAGCATATAGGCCTCACGTGTTAAAAGCAGAAACCGTCCTATTCCGGTTGGTGGCCACTCGACCGGTGCATCTCTAAACATTATGCTCTTGCACCAATGTGACCATGTGAAATTTTAACTCGCACATTCTCCAAAAATTTTCGCATTTGTGACCATTTTGGTAACAATCTAGAGCCCTGCCATGGTCAGCAAACCAGTTACTAGTAGTTTTGTCACTGTGGGCAGGTGCCAACACCAGCAGATGACATGGCACCCCAAATCATCACTGACTGTGGAAACTTCACACTGGACTTCAAGCAACTTGAATTGGTTTAGGTTATTTTGGTTCTTATAAGCGGGGAGGGCAGTGCGGGGTTTTTCGCACTGCCCATAGAGCCGCTGCACTGCACTTGATCGTCCTGGAACTAGGATATTCCCTTTGTCGTAGTTGCCATTAGTTACAAGGAACCTCCGCTCCATTGGGGCACAGGATGGGGTCACACCCCCCCAAACCAGAGTGGATGTCAACTGGCTGAGAATAAATGGGTTGGTATCAGAACGGTCGCGAATGTTGCTGTTGCTGTTGTTACATGGGTGGGCGAGGTGAGGCGGGCAATGGTTGGTGATTACAGGGGAGTATTTGCCATAATGGGTGAGTGTCTTGTGAATTGAAGAAGAGGGAGAGATGGAGGTCTCTACAGGGACCCCGCCCGGATGTTTAGTGAAATAATGGCCGGTGCCATCCCAGCGAGGTTCTGAGCATAATGGACTTTGACCATTCATCATCACTTCTCTGTAACTCAACGAGTTTGTCCACGGGTGGTAACTGCCCATCATGGGGCTGGAGCCCTGGCTCAGCATTGCGTTCCCCAAAGGATGGCCTCCTTCTCGGGCGTGAAAAACCTCATCCAACAGAGTGCTGTGGAGAGGGTGGCCACCATGAAATTAACCTTTGTCCACAGGTGGAAACTGCCCATCATTGGGCTGGAGCCCCATGCTACACCGCATTGATGCAGTAATTTGTGCAAAGGGAGCCCCGACCAAGTATTGACTGCATAAATTAACACACTTTTCAGAAGGTCGACATTTGTGTATAATACACTTTCTATTCTAATATGGGGGCAGGATAGTCTAGTGGCCTAGGTTGGACTCCAAGCCGGAAGGCCGTGGGTTCTGGTAGTTGGCCTACCAGTAAGCATCCTTGAGCAAGATGCCTAACCCCTATCTGCTATATGTAATAGCATCATGTAAGTCGCTTTGGATAAAAGTGTCTGATTAATTACCTAACTGTAATTGTAATATTTTGAGGTATTGTATTTTTGATTTCAATGAGCTGTAAGCCGTAATCATCAAGATTAAAACAAAAAGGCTTCAAATATTTTACTTCTGGTGTAATGAATCTAGAATATATTAAAGTTTCTTTTTTTTTAAAATGAAATTACGGAAAAAAAAACTTTTCTGCGATATTCTACATTTTTTTAGATGCACCTGTATAACATAAACAATAAACACAATTGAAAAATGCATGGATGTTTCAGAAAACTTTGATTACAATTAAAAATTAGTTTTGGAAATCAAAAATACTTGGATTTACAGAACTTTTATTTGTAAGAGTATGAATACAACAGAGCATGTGTGTGTTACCTCTTTTGGCACCTGTGAGCTGACGGAAGTAGTAAGTGGAGATGTGCTGGTATTAGACAGAATTTTACTGTGCTTCCTAAAGAGAAAATACATAGTAGTGCCATAGCATTAGCAACCATTAGAATGCTGAGAAATATAGCAGTTAGTATGTTTAATGTCCATAATTAATAATTAATTAATTAATTAATATTAATGCAGTGCCATTGCAATAATAATTAAAAAAAAAAATCACACTAGGGCTGTCTACCACTAAGAATTGAATAGGTCAGTGGGATTTGTCAAATCTTGCCTACAGGTAAAGTAGTTTAATCAAAGCGTGCATCAACATTTTTAGAGTCAAATTAAAGCAAATACCGTAGCAATTATTCAGACTCGTCATTGGACACAGCTTCTAATAATAATCATACCTATATGTTTCTGAAAGACAGACTTTGCATTGTTTGGTCACTTTACAGACTGCCCTAGGACACCATGTTAAAACAGTTAATTTCATTGCTGATTGAAATGTGCGTCGTTCAAACATTAAAAACGTGACCTGCAACATTTATGGATATAACAGCAATTTCAAAAAAACAATATCTGTTTTGGTTTGGTTTCCCCAAGGAAGTTTAGGGGCTAGAGAATGGTATGGGAATGGGATTGAGCCCAGACCATGGATACATTATAGGAACTGGAAGAGGCGTAAAAAATGGCAGCCATTAATTTCAATGAAACCTGCTTCAACAAGCGCATACGACAAAGAATTCTTCTCTTGACTTCCGTCAGACTTCCCTGCGTTCGGATTCTCATCTCGCCGTGTCTCGCAGGACTATCACACAGTATTCGCATTAGTGCATTCAGTGCCAAATTCATACTAATGTCTTGTGATGACATTACACCTGTCAACGAGCTTTCCTGGACTCTAGGTGACTAAAAATGTCATAATATAAAGAAACGTTTGTCCTGTTTAAGGACTGTTTATAGTCATTTTAGGGGCGTATGTTTTCTAACGACCATCCATGAGGAATAGGTTTTTTTTTTTGTATAGTGCTAGCATTGGCCACCATACCAGCTAAGGAGCAAGCCTCGCTCCCCGCTCCTGGAGGCTTGGCCCAGACATGGGATGTATTGGTGTCCAATTTTGATGATGCAGTGATCCGCGACGTGGTTGTAATGGAGACATGTAATTATCATGTATTAGTAATTGTCAGAGATAATTTTTGCTCACTAGCAAAGCTCATATTTGGGTGACATGGCTTCTATTCTATGTTTATCAAAAGTAGGTCAGATTTTATTTATTTATGTTCATTCATACATAAACTTGTCACTATTTAATATATTTTATATAAATTTTTCCATCAAAACCAAAGTTAAATGTTAAACTCAGCCTAAATTCAAACAGCAGAAGACAACTTGACATCCAGATAGTGAGTCAAATATGTTTTACCTTTCAAATGGAACCTTCTTGAACTCTGAGTCTTTAACATAATCCATGATCTGCTTCTGTGTTCTGCCACTTTGGACGCAAAACGGAGAAAAGATCAAATAAAAAAATTAATAAATAAAAAGATAAAGCCACAATTAAATACAAAACAAGGAAATGGGGGGTAAAGAGAAAGACATATTAAAATCTAATGGAGAAGAAATTTGAATTTTTAGAAGAATGCAAAATACAGTTGTGGTCAAAAGTTGACATACACTTGTATGTCATGGCAGTTTGAGTTTCCAAAAATTACTACAACTCTTATTTTTCTGTGATGGAATCATTGGAGCACATACTTTGTCACAAAAAATGAAATTTGGTTCTTTTATGAATTTATTACAGGTCTTCTGAAAATGTGACCAAATCTACTGGGTCAAAAATATACATACAGCAACTTCAACGATCAATTGTGGTGATGTAGAAAGTTGTATCAATCACATTTGCTTTGTGACATGAACTCTTTAACTTGTCATGAGTGAATATGATTGACTACAGCTGGTGACTTCTCTGAGCCCATTTAAATAGGGCTTGTTTGATACACTCATTAGACTCAACCACAAATACTATGATGGGCTAGTCTAAGGAGCTCAGCATGGATCTGAAGAAGCGGATCATTGACTTGAACAAGTCAGGAAAGTCAGTTGGAGCCATTTCAAAGCATACAGGTCCCAAGATCCACTGTGTGTCTACTTACAAACAATTGTTTGTAAGTAAAGAGTGCATGGCACAGTTGTGTCACTGACACAATCAGGAAGACCACACAAGCTAGTGTCAGTGTCCACAGTTAAACGTGTTTTACATCGCCATGGGCTGAGAAGCTTCTGTGCAAGAAGGTCCTTGCTCCAGAAGTGGCACCTTAAGGCTCAACCGAAGTTTGCTGCTGATCACATGGACAAAGAAAAGGTATTCTAGAGGAAAGTTCTGTGGTCAGATTAAAGTTATTTGGCCACAATGACTAGAAATATGTTTTGAGGACAGAAGGTGAGGCCTTTAACCCCCAAAACATTATATCTACTGTCAAGCATGGTGGTGGTAGTATTATGCTCTGCTTTTGCTGCCAGTGGAACTGGTGCTTTACAGAAAGTGAATGGAATAATGAAGGAGGAGGATTACCATCAAATTCTTTAGAAAAACCTAAAATCATCAGCCAGAAGGTTGGGCCTTGGACGCAGTTGGGTGTTTCAACAGAACAATGACCCCAAACATCAAAGGTGGTAAATGAATGGCTAAATCAGGCTAGAATTAAGGTTTTAGAATGGCCTTCCCAAAGTCCTGACTTGAACCCCATCGAGAACATGTGGACTTTGCTGAAAAAACAAGTCTGTGTCCGAAAGCCAACAAATTTAGCTGAACTGCATCAAATCTGTCAAGAGGAGTGGTCAAATATTAAACCAGAAGCTTGTCAGAAGCTTGTGGATGGCTACCAAAAGCACCTAACCAAGGTGAAAATGGCCAAGGGACATTTAACCAAATATTAACATTGCTATATGTATATTTTTGACCCAGTAGATTTGGTCACATTTTCAGAAGACCCATAATAAATTGAACCAAATTTCATGACTGTTTTTTGTGACAAAAAATTAGTAATTATTGGAAACTCAAATTGCCATGACATGTACAGTATATTCTTTACAAGGGTATGTAAACTTTTGACCACAACTGTAAATATTCCTTTTGAATTGCCCCCTGGTTGTCTCAAGTGACTTTTACCTGAACCTGAATGAGGAGCCCCTGGTGAAAAGGACAGGCTTGGGTTTTGGCCTGGGCTCCTCAAACAGCCGGAAGAATGCGTGGTACTCTACACAGACTTTCCAGAATACCTTACAGCAGTCCCTGCTAGCCATTGCAAACTCCAGTGTGTCGTGGTGGGAGTTCTGCTGGAAGACACCCAGTTAGCTCATTTAAATATAGATAGAAGTCTAGCTAGGGCAGGGAAGAGACGTATGGGTAGTTAGGATGGAGAAATATTGGAAGGAAAGAAAGTAAAAATGGAGGCAGAATGCAAGACAAAACTACCCTAAGGAAAATAAGGAGCAAATAAAGGAATAACCGCAAATTAAATATTAAAGGAGTTTTCCAGAATGGTACTGGCCTGCTCCTAGCTTCTCACTGCTGGGTAATTGTGTTGATAGTCTGTGATTACTTCATTAGAAGGTTTGTTGGAAATGAGACCCGTGAATGCTTTTAGTTCATCTGTTTGAACGTATCAACATTATTTCTTTGCCTTTACAAACAAGAAAACAATTAAAAAATCGGATGCCACAGTAGGACATTTGTAACTTGTTTTAAATTGTTCTAATAAAGAATGTAATCTTCATAATTATCTTGGACTGCAAGAGGAAACAATGTCCCAAATGATAATAAGTGAAAAACTTTTTTCTTTAAGCCAATTAGTAAGACAGATCAGTCTGGTGACATTTTCAGTGGAGAGTAAGGCTCTCTTCTTGTGTGCCCAGCACTAAAAAAAAAAGTGCTGGGCACATGTTTCTGCATAGTTTCGTTCTTCTTTATGTTAAACTGTTAAAGCAAAGGAGTGCAAAGTCCAATCAGAGTCTATATAGTTTCTTAAAGTAACTTTTGATTGCTCACTGACGTCCAGTGATCACAAGTTAATGAGACAGCATTTGCTTTGTGTAGGAGTTCCAAATTGGCTGCTTTCTCCGTTTCATACAGGCTATGTATGCGTACAACTATTGTCCCCAGCAACGGCAATGTATGACTGGTCAGAACATGCCAACCGTAGTAAGTCTACAAGACCAGAGTCTTGTACAATGTTGACTGGTCCGCAAGCGTTTCAGTTATTTTTTTTTAATTTGGTTTCAGCCACAGGTCTGTGGTGACTTGCACTCTCCAAAATAGTGCTTTGCCTGTACTAGCTGCATGCTTAAATTCGTAGATGGTAGCTTAAACTTGCTTTGGTGATATTTTCGTTCCATTTCACACAAAGTGCATATTGCTTTTAACTTGTCGACGGAGCCGTCTGGGAGTTTTTTAAAGTAAAACGCCATTCAGAACTGTGTTGTTCATCTCCATGGCTGCAACATGAGGTAGGAAGTGTCTGTGGCAGCTTGACAACAAGTAAAGGTGCGTCAAAGGGTCAAAATAGTAGCAGCCAAAGATTCCAGAGTGTAGGGATTCTTCGTAGCAAAGATGCTTTGGTAAAAGCACCAGTGACGGTGTAAAATCACAACAAAATTATAATGTGTTATGGTTGGTCCTTAATCTCATCGCGATTAACGCGTTAATGTTATCCGCTTTGCAAAACATTACCATTGTAAATTGTTGTTTCCACTCAAAGTAATAAAGTAAATAAAGTAAAATCAATAATTTATTTGATTAGGCTTAATGGATGTGTGGATATGTTTTTTATTCGTTTCATAAGATCGGTCACTAATACCGATAGGCTACCACTGTGAAATTGTCTATTTCAAAGTCCCCTGTACAAGGAAGCCCTTGCGACATCAGCAAGGAAAAAAAAAGAGAATAGCAGCCTGGATTTCAGAACACAACATGGCAAAGTGTGAGGCTGCCGGCAATTCACAGAAATTGCGAAATTGCTTTAAAGTGGCTTGTCCTGGTGCGATTTAGAAAATGTAAGAATACTGGGTGATAAAACTCACATCTAGAAAAGGTCATGAAAGGAGGGCCCTGGAATTTGATCGAGTGCAAAGAATTTTTTTGTTCATTTTTTTCACTCCTGTACGAGGATCGATGCTTCTAGTGTTAATAGACCAAGGATCCCTGATAAGTTGTAAGATGCTTTTTGGGATGCTTTTTATTTTGAAAGAATATTTTTGCTATAAACTTAGAATCTAGTTTTTACCTGCATCTATTTATGCTGCAAATAATGGTGAAGGGCTCATTAAGGTTGAGCACAATTAACCACTTACGTTGAGGAACCATTGGTTAATAAGAAAATCACTTGTTTAATTCCAGAGATAAACCACAGCAAACTTACAGTGGGGTCTGCTCTCAGCTTGATCAGGAACTTTCTGCGCTTAAAGCTGAGCTTGCGGATCTTGGACCAGTTGAAGGCATTAATCTTTGTGTAGGCCTGCATGAAATCATTAACAAGGGTTGTCAGGTTAACAGTAAGAGCAAAAAAAATGTATCAACTAAAAAAGAAAATTTCAGTTAATTAGTTCAAATAGCAAACCAGTGTTAAAAAAAGTTAAGGTTTAAGCATCTTGCTAAAGACCCAGACCCCTAGGCAATCTTAAGCAAATTAAAGTAAAAGTACACAGTTTCCTGAAAATGTTTATGCTTTTATCAAATATCTAGGTTTGCTTAGATAATTATTAATTCATGAGTAACGTTAGTGGGATAGGGAAAATGTCTTTTAGGTTTTACCTGAAATACCAGCACACCAGTGTGTGCCACAGCCAAGCTGAGTTTAGTGCCCTCACGGTCCTTGGCCGGGTACAGGCGAACACCATACATTTCCAACCGACGCGCAATCTCCAGCAGCTGGTAGTCAGACTCCGCTGGCGTCTGTCCTCTGTGGAGGACATAGCAATGTGTTTAACGAATGTTTTAATTTATACGCAAATGTATACACGGCTTATCCCCTTACAGTGTTAATGCAATAAGCCAGATTTGAAATTTCCACTATGTGGTGCTAGAGGAACCACAGTGATAAGTGGTATCCTGAATCCATGTGATGCATGGATACAGATAACTATATACAGATATCATATTACATTACTATATGAATGATAAATAATTTGACATACATATAAGTTCCAAATGACGTCAGCTCAGATGACAAATAAATGTCCTATGATCAAATAGATATGCTAAATCATGTTTAACATGACAATCTCAATACCAGACATGCCAAATAATGTCACATTGTATCATAGCGCCAGACAGCAGCATACTACTGTAGATAGATTCTCATGAATTATCCTAATGTCTTAAACATAAAAAACGTAAGTCGTATTTACACAAGCCTTGTGACCACTAAAAATGGAGGGAAAAGGTTGGCACAATGTTTGTTTCCTCACAAAATAACTTCCCGTTTCCTGTATAGGCTGCTGAATTAGCCACTTCCTTCTTGTGTTGGTTAGAGGCAATGTTGTTAATGAACGCGTTCATATTTTGGGCGAACGTGAACTGAACGTACTGTATTACTGCCTGATGAACGTTCATGTGAACTCGTTCATTCTGGTGTCTGTGAACGGCACGCTCTCTCAGTTTAATTTCGTTCAATAGGGTGCCAGATTTCTATAGAGCCTTCCACGCGAAAACCCGGCTAAAACACACCGTAAACGGGCCTTAAATATGTAGCGAAAAAAACACGCTATCTGGCAACACCAGCGTTGCGTTATCAGAACAAAAAGCAGCATGGAGGCGACAAAACAGCAAGGATGCGTCGTATGATCATTTACACAAGTTTTATGACAAGGTTGATGAGGATTGGAAAAATCTCACATTTTTGTGCAAACTTTGCCCGCCGGCTTTCAAAAAGAAAATCTGCACTTCAGTCACATGTTCAGCTCGCAGCAACTATGAACTAGTTCATTTTTGGAACTGTGAACTTAGTTCAAAATTTTGAAGCATGAACTATGAACTGAACTAGTTCATTTAATATTTGTGAACTGAACTTTGAACTAGTTAATGTAGAAAGCGAACTTTCCCATCACTGGCCAGCAGTGTGAATCGGAAGTTGGGGGTGGGGTGGGGTGGGGTGGGGTGAGGGGCGGGTTATGAGGAGCCCACCTATGGAGACGAACTATGTACTGTAATATAGTAAATGTGAAGTTAATGTGACAATACATTTAGAGGAATATTCGGTTTAGGAGAGTTTTAGACGATTAAGAGGAATAGACAGTAGAGAAAATAATAAAGGAACAACACTAGTTTGAAGTTATGTGTATGTGTGTCCCTAGAGGATTTAATAGTTTGTTTATAGATAGCCACCTTTGTGGGAGAGACAGATTACATTTGTTTTTTTTTTGAGTGTGCACAATACAAGTGTGTGCATGTGTGTATGATGATGGTTAGATAAACTGTGTGAGATTATTACAAATGAGGTGTGTGTTTGTGTGTGCACAAAAAACAGATGTAAAGAGAGAGGAAGAGAGTCTACTGTATGTGTGTTTCTGAAAGTGCCTCAGACGACGCCACGCTTCCCTCCGCTGGAGGACTTTCCGCTGGAGCATTCTCGGGATGACACTCTACGCTTTGCCTTCGACCGCGTGATTTCTATTGATGGTCAAGTGGCAAGGACCCTTTGTGGTCACACGACGAGTGGGCGATGTTGATTATGAGGTTGTGCGTAGTGATAGGGGCGGAGCCAAACAGATTTATCACATCAACCTCCTGAAATTGTGGCGGGA
>JAOEHI010052523.1:0-16592 GCA_025447815.1 Percopsis transmontana | reverse complement strand
GTTTGAGTATGTGTGTGTGTGTGTGTGTGTGTGTGTGTGTGTGTGTGTGTGTGTGCGTGTTTGTGTGCGTGTGCGTGTGCGTGTGTGTGTGCCCGTGTGTGTGTGTGTGTGTGTTTGTGTGTGTGTGTGTGTGTGTGTGTGTGTGTGCACGTGTGTTTCACTGTTGAAGTACCCGACCCACCAAACATGTCGAGATCAAAATATTATGAATATTATGAGGGCAGCCAATAAAGACCGCTTAATAGCTGCGCTCTGATTGGTCTCGACGTCTGCTGGTAGGGGGTCTACGCCGATGATTGGCCGTGACGGGTTTTTTAGAGAGGGCTCTAATCCTCTCCACACTCTCCATGGGTGCTCTCGGGGCTTTTCCCACATAAATCAGTCTGGCCTGTGTGGTAAAGTCATCGCGCTCACCGTGTCCACAGACACTGCCTGTTAGCAGTGCAGAGCAGGCCTGCGCTCTAAACACAGCGACCTTTAAGACAGAGAGTCAGCCCAGCGCGACTGTGTGCCTTGATTATATGGAGGTCCTTCTGTACTATCTGTTAAAAACCCACTGTAGAGCAAACACGCTGTAGGCCAAATGTGACTGTAGGATCGCGTTATGCAGCTTGTCTCTGTTGTGTGGGGTCTAAATAGTCCTCTCAGTTTCCAGTTCGTTAGAGAAATCTTGTTCTGTTTTTCGGCTATGCTGGCCTAAGTGCCCCCTGTAGTGTATTAACAAACCCCCCTGCAGTGTTCAGTGTGAATGGGGGTGGAATAGGGGGGGGGGGGCAGGTTAAGAAGGACAGAGATAACAGGGTATGCAGTTTTGCTTCTTAACCCATGGGTGGTCTTTAATAAGTGCCTTTCACTGCTGCTTTCAGCCTGCAAACATACTGTATCATTCACATGTATCACTGGATGAAAGCAGAGCCTTTCTTTTACACTGCCCTATTACAACAGTACACGTTAGTTCAGGTTATCAAATATTGACTGGGATGAGAAACTGTAGTCGGTACAGGAAGCTTGTGTGCAAGTGAATAGGTTTCTACAGTGTGCATGCTAATGTGCCCTAACAAAATGTGGTAAAAGAGTAATAATTTCGCCAGAACTGTACATACAGTAACTGCAAACACTACTAACAAGCATTGAAGGTACATTTCAAAGGGCAAGCTAGCCCCTTCCCAACAGTGAGTAGCTCTATAAATCTTGACTACTGTCACCTTCTTGTTTGTCTGATTGGAGTCCCCCCCTGAGTGCTGTGCAAGAACTTTGTCAACAGGCTGTCCTCTCTCACACTGTCTCCCTAGCACAAACAAAACATTGTCTCACCAAGGGAGAGAGAAAGAAGAAAAAAAGTGAGAAAGAGAGAAGAGAAGAGAAGAGAAGAGAAGAGAAAGCGAGAGATTGAAAGTATTGGAGAAAAGGAGCAGAGTCAAATGAATTTAGAATGACACTACAGATTACAAAACACAGTACTGTAGTCTACTACAGCCCGTAAAGTATGTACACAAATAAACCTCAGTATGTTTCATGCAATCACTCACACAAGCTGTGGTTTGGAGTTGTCTTTTGTGCCTGACACAATCAGGGAGAGGTCATATTTCCAAATGGGAAAGCTTAGAGCTGCTCACTAACGAGATCAGAAAGGAAGCAGACTAACTGGAATTTTTCCTGTCTGCTTTTTCTAATCCAAATCCTCATGATTTTGTATGTTGACATATGCTGAAGTAGGTTGTTTTTAAACTATTTTAAACTGTTTTTTTTTATTCATTTATTTTTATTCAGAGGGTCCCAGAATGGACAAAAGAGCATGCCTGATCTTTCAACATCTGCATTTCATTTTTTGTTACAGCCTACCTTTCATTTTTTGTTACTACAGGAAGATTCAAGACTTCATAAACAGGAGGATATAGCATTTCTGAAATACCTGGTCCCAGTCACAAGGCCCCAGTCTCAAACAAGACATATACATTCAGTCTGGCTAGATGGTAAATAACTTCTAAAATATAAAGTTCTATGTAATTCCATTAAATTAACCTCGAATGACAGATAAGATAAGAATGACACATAGCAGAATTCCACATAAGATTTTCATCTTTTGATTTTATATTCAGTACATTCCCTTACAAAATAAAGCTGAAGATTTGTTATGGTAATTGATAGTCTACCTTTAATGGTGAAAGTTACATAAATATTAAACCGTTATGGTGATCATTATCACCTATACAAAATGAATGGCACCCTCCCATGCACACAAGAATAAACAGTTCTCTAGAGCACCTGATATTGCCATGACCTTGGTTGTCCAGGTTATGGCAATATCAATGTATCAATGAATACATCCTCTCCCTCTATGAGCATGGTAAGACATTTTTGAGGTTTACTACGGCCTGACAAACATCAACCTAGATGAAACACAAAAATACTCCCTATTACACCAGGTTGTCACATACACAAAATACGTCATTGAACCATTCTCTAATCCTATATCTGTATTTAGAAACACGTAATAAAACACACTTGCGGATAGAAGTGTGAATCCAGGTTTAAGACAACTTCTGATGAATGACAAATCACTAAGTAATCATGCCATTGTGTAGATGGACCCGAACCTACTATTGAAATGGCTACACTGAAAACTTATATCACAGGGTGCCAAATGAGGCAGGTGTCTGCCAGGCCTAACAAGGTCTTTTCACCGACCCCTATAGATGACGTCAGCACTAACGAACTTCACTGCAAAACATTAATGGCCTTACCCATGCTTGTAATTTATTCAAGGCTGGGACTAGAAATTGTGGGATGGAGAGAGAAGGAGTTGGGGGGGTTTGTGGTTGTGGTGGTGTCCTTGAATATCACAGTGCTGCCCCCTCCATCTCCATCCCCTGCAGAGAGAAACTGTGTCATAATGCCGGACTCCTTTTATCATTCAAATCAAGGCTATTGTCTCTGCAAGCAACTGGCTCTGCACTGCGCTGCAGAACAACCCCGGCACTATACACCGGCTGCACCGCCATGACTAGAGCAGCCTGAGAGTAGAGCACGAGAGTCCTGCAAAAAAAGCGCACGGGCCAGGGAAGTAACACAATGCTTGCTGTGTAAATACAGCAACAACAAAAAAGTAGTAGGCCTATGTACAATCACACCATAGTTTAGATGTAACACAAAAGGTTGTTAAATTTCAACATTCTGTAAATAAAGTTTTTTTCTGGTGTCATGAAAAAAAATTGTAAGTTCTAGAAGTTCTAACTTTTGAATCATTTTAATTTTCAGAAATGGTTCTGCCATCAACTAGAACAATATTTAAAATTGTCATATTCATGATGCCATACATCACAATATTCAAAAGCTCTTTCAGCTCATACAGTCAATTCCATTAAAATAAGCACCTACATCCGTTTTCTGGTATATTTAATATAGAATACCTAATAAAAAGTAATACAATATCAAATCAACTTTTTATTTAAATTCAGCTTGTATACCTATATCCACATATGCACGTGTCCAAGGCATAACCTTAATTCCTTTGTAATTTACTTAGCTAAATATTAATTAGGTTTAGTCAAATTATTATTCAGTTGATTTCGTCATATGTCCCATGTAAATTTGAGTCTAATGGGTTTTCTAAGGGTGCGCGCTACAGGACGAACTATTTGTCTTGCGCGGAGTAGAAAAGAAGGCGGAGTAATACTAGCTCAGGCTAGAGGCTGGGACTGAATCAAAGAAAAGTTTTTCAAAAGTTTCAAGAGGTTTACCGAGACGCACAGCAGCCGTA
This sequence comes from Percopsis transmontana, assembly GCA_025447815.1. Lineage (NCBI taxonomy): Eukaryota > Metazoa > Chordata > Actinopteri > Percopsiformes > Percopsidae > Percopsis > Percopsis transmontana. Next base: position 12,832 of record JAOEHI010052523.1, on the reverse strand, counting down.
CCCGTGCTGCGGAGGATATTACGGGACTGGACCTACGCTTTCAGGGTGTTTTTACTTGGGTTTAGCCCTAGACAAACTTTATGAAGATTGCCCTGTCAACTCGCTTGGAACTTTAATTTTGATGTGAAATTTATAAGGATGTATTACTAAATAAATACAACTGAGACGTTGGAAAGTTTTCCACCGAAATGGAAGGGAATATTCCATGGATAATATTTTTATTTTTATTTTTTATTCATAATTGTGATGGTAAGGCTGGTTAACTTTTTTACATTTTGAACATGTCTGGACAGCATGCATGGTCCGGCTCCAACATTATAGACCCATCCTTGCTAGTACCGGTACGCTCTTTGATGAACACAGATTTTAACTCGCATTTGTCAGTGTATTCCAGTTTGGGCTAGGTTAATGAATTAAAACACCTTCTGCAAGGGAACAGATATCTGATAGATATAATGGAATAGTCTTTGAAGAGAATCTGGCAGTGTTAATAAACTTTTACAAACTTTGCACGTTACACGTGTTAAATTGTTGCTAACTCCTTGGTCTGTGTGTAGCCTATGTGCATTTAAACACTTGTGACATTGTGACATCTGCAGAAAATAGATTCGGCTTCTAGATATCATCTGATCTGTCTGCGAGATTTCTTTAATGTTGCGCAGTGGAAGCGCTCTGTATGGGAAACATGAGCCCAGCGCACAGAATCACTAAGTATCAGTAGCATCACCAAGATGCAATATAGCCTACTAGTTTATAGTCATAAGCTTACAATATTGTCAAAAAGTGCCTGGTCTGTCGTACTGTGTTAGCTCTTCCATGCTGAAATGATAGGTGGGGGCAGGGTGAGAATGTCTGTAACTTAATGAAGAGGGGGGGGGGGAGGAGGAGAGGGGGGGGGGGTGAGCCACAGCTTCCCACTTCTTTCTGAACAAAGGGCTTTAATCAAAAAATTCCCTGAGAATTGCTGCCGGAATAATAAAAGAATGGCCTTTTATACAAGCTGGTGCTGAAATATAAATTCTAAAATGTGTTTTTATTTTACTACTTGAATCACAATTTAACATATGTAACTTTTAATAAAAACGTGTGATGTTGATTTAAAGTAATACAAAAACAAAATCTTATCTGTGTTAGAAAGTTACAACAAACATGCGGATGTATCTAAAATGCTACAAGTGGGAAGATTATATCTTCTATAAGACTGGTCTCCAGCAAGGGTACCATTCCAGGTGCACAATCACCTCTCTGGGGCAGAATGTTTGTGAATCTTGTTAGTTTTGCCATTTTCCCTAATTAATTTCTTCAAATTTCACAGGATTCCGCTGCCTGGAAAAATACAGACCTTGTGAAAATGGAGGGACATGCATAGATTCACCTTCTCGATGCATGTAAGTGGAACATTTGGAGATGTGACTGGATAACCGAATGACAGGGCTTTCTTTCAATAAAGCCACTTTGATTTCCCCCCCTTCATTGATCCTTGATTAAGTCAATGTCTATAACGGATTGTTTTTCTCAAAACTTAAGAGATGGGCTGTTTATTGTGTAAATGCTTTGTGTTTGTGGTTTCAGCAGTGTTGTGTAGATGGATAAAGAGCCAACAGGCCTATTTATACTATTCCCTGGTGATAAACAAACTCTAAAACTGGTAAAAGATAGGACTAATTGATTAGTCTGTGTACACACATAAGTAACAAACCAGGCATTATCCAGCCTGAACATGTTTGGTTGGCACAGTCACCTCCTGCACCTGTTGAAGAGCTTTGTCAAACATAAATTACAGTATTAAGCTGCTTATGCCATGACTAAAGGTTTCCTTCTACGTACAGTTTTTCATACAGCATACAGAATATTTCCAGGGTTTGACATTCTTCTCAATGGAGCTACAGTCTACATGTCTAATTGTAATAACTAAACATTGGTAAAGGCAAGGACTATGTAAAAATGGCCATTTAAAGAAGGAATAATGTTCCCTTGTTTATTTTCATGACTGTTTTAGGCAATTTTCTTCCAGGTCTTTGTTTTTTATATTGGTAGGAGGGGGGTTACAATAGTCAAGCTGAATAGCCTACAGTGGCTATCCTGGGTATCATTAGTTATTTTTATCTTGGGAAACATGCTTGAGTGTCTCTGATGGGGAGATATATACAGTCAGATAGATAGAGCAGTAACTGGTTGGTTTCCAGCTGCTTACCAAAACAGTAAATTTATTGTTTTACTGGTATGGGCCAGTCTTTCACTTTGGGGAACAGGGGCACAAGTGTACAATAGCCATATGCCATAAAGACACATTTGAAAGTAAATGCCTTCTTTTTATTATAATATGTCTTCAATTGAAACACATTGGTTAAATAGACAATGTGTAACCCAGATTAATTTTGCTCTAGGAACTATCCACTACAAATTCCTTCAATCATTAGCCAGGCCCGAGACAGGTGCGAGTCAGTAAGTGGGTAAATGTATAATGTTATGGCTTGTGGACAGATTATATAGTAAACCTGCTGCCGTGATATAGTTTTTCAGTTCAACACTGAACTCAGTTCTCCTCTCCCAATACTTGTAATTGCCTTTTCGAACAAAGAAAACCAATCAAATTCAATAATGTCCAGACCTGACACGGTGAGACTGTGCAGGTATTGATGCCTTGTGTTACTGTGTTGTTGGGAACATGTACATTAAGGCTTCAGCGTCCTGTGCATGTGTAATGACTTTTCTGGCTCAGTTTCAAGGACCAGAAACATGTGAGTGCGTGGGATGGGATTTCCAATGGAAAGGGGACACCTAATGTCATACCACGCAGCATGGTACAGTAGCAGTTCCATGGCAGGGCAAGGCAGCGGAGCAGAGCATGGCCGCAGGAGAGTGGTCAGACCAGTCCTAGACAGGGGTGAACAGTGGAGCCACCCCACCCCTTCCCCTGGGAGCCTACAGTAACTGGAGATCCTAAACAGCAGAAAAGATCCTTTCTTCCACCAGATACCTGGCTGTAACCTAGCACCATCAGGACAGGGTGGAGAAAGGCTGAGAAGAAAAGGGGCAGCTAAGTGAGACCGCTATGGACTAGAGAGTGAGAGAGATAGAGAGAGAGGGAATGCCAGTGTGCAGGTAATGGTAGGGAATTTAGAGAATTGGTAGGATACTTAAGATTGCACTTTAAATGTCTAATGATTTTCAGTGCTCATGTTTTCCAGGACTCAGGTTGCCCATTTCTCTCTCTCTCTCTCTCTCTCTCTCTCTCTCTCTCTCTCTCTCTCTCTCCCCACAATACAGTATAACGTTTACGGCAGTCGTCATTGTCTTTGTCCCAGATACCAACATATCCTCTGTCCTGGCAAACATGAAGATAGCAAACCACGCTATACCTTCAACGTGACAAACTTCTCTTGGGTCTGCATCGTTCTTGCCCCTGTCTGGTCTCTTTATGGGGTCCTCGACGGTGTGGGCCGTGGGCCCCCTCCTCAGATAGCTAAGTAAAAGTCTCAAACCAGAGTATTTGATAGGGGATTACAAGAGTAATCCTTAGTAACCCGTTGCACTAAGTGGACCTGTAAGTCAAAGCGTAAATGTCGTCTTGTGTTTATTATGACCCGACCAACCAGATGACAGTTGTTTTTCTAAAGCTTTACATTTGCATTCGTTGAGTCGGCTTTCGCCAATTACTATCGTTTTTTGAATTACATTTCCTGATGACTTTTTTCCCTTGATAGGAAGTTTATGCAGTTTGTACACAGTTTGTACACAGCTTGTCAACATTAGGCTGATGATTTGCGGCCACAGTCTTGAAGCTCAGCCATGTGTAATATAATGTGTAACACATTAGATTAATGAAGGAATGAGATTGTGCTCGGCTAGGTGAGCAGTCAGGAAGTGCCACGGGCCCTCAGCACCGCCCTGTGTGTGTGTGTGTGTGTGTGTGTGTGTGTGTGTGTGTAAAGCACTGCACAGGCCAGCCTGGAGGGGAGATAATTAGGCAGATTGAGAGGGTGTCATTCAGCGAAGATTCAGCTGGAAGGGATTGGGGGGGTCTTTGGGGGGCAGGGGGGTGGTGCGTAGTAGAGGACAGCTGGTGGATGTTGTGATGGTAATCCAGTGAAGTCAGATCTCGACAAAGGGGAAGCGCAGGGCCAGGTGCTGCCATTGAGCGGTCTGCCGCCCCCATGCTGTGAGAGACAAGCTCGCGGAGGAGCGGAGCCGGTATAGCCCCCCCCTCCCCCAGCACATGTTACCTCTCACACAGGGCATCAGCCACAGTTTGCCCTCACACGATATCCGTGTCTCCTGTGCCCCGGCGGCCCTCGTGGCTCACAGCGGCAGATTGGCGCTTGCGCTCCTCTCCTCTCAGAGCCTCTGCGAATAAATAGAAGCCAAGGAGAAATGCGCTGCTCTGTGTGCGGCCGGCGGACGCATACACAGTGGCCCCCTCTGTGTTATTGATGCTCTGGCCTTGACCCCGGTAGCCGGGAGAGCCTATAAATTGTGAGTGTTATGTTTTAATGACCCTGTGGCTACTCCCCGGCTTTTAGCACATGATGGAGGAGGACAGTGTTGGGGTTGATAGGAAGCAGTAGACACTTCAGCCACGGTACATTGTCTATCTTCATGAAATGTGTGTGGGTGGGTGTGCGTGTGTGTGTGTGTGTGTGTGTGTGTGTTTGTGTGTGTGTGTGCGGGTTTGGGTTGGATGCTGGCAAGACCAGGTCATGGTTTTAAAGCTATTTCCTTAGAAGGGTGTGAAAACTGTATGGTAGAGGAAATCCAGTGGCTCCAATTAATTATTTAAAGCAGATTTGTTTTCATATTCAAAGGTAAATGAACATAAAATGTTCTGGTGTTTGGGTCCTGAGGAGCTGACTTTGAAGGGGAAATGCACCCATTCCAAGGCACGTATTTACTGACAGATTATATTGTTGGCTCAGTTCAGAGCTCCTCAGGGCGAGTGTTTTCTTTGGTGTCTTTATGGTGGATTAGTAAGGAATGCATAGTAAGATTCGTCCTGTCCCCCTGTTGCTTTAAGGTTATTGTCCACATCTCCCATCCCTTCCCCCTGGCAGCCCCCCGAGGAATGCTTCAGACAATACCATCGGGCCAGTCTCATTGACAACGAGATGTTTGGAATGACTTGTTTGATTTGCAATTAGTTACTCTGGCATTTCGTGAGCCAACATATCACCCATATCCCTCACGCTCCGCTGACAGGCATATGGAGCCATCCGTCATCTCAGTCTGATGCATTGTGGACGTTGGAGGTCCCGATAGCAGAAGATGAGCTGCGTCTGACAAGGGGTTTAAACCGACGCTGGGAGCGGGTGGGGATCTTCGTGTCTCTGGGTCATGACTGGAGACGGGGACTTGTGGTTCCCAGGCTCCATTAACAGGAAGTGGGGGCCTTTTAACCCCGTTGCTGTGCACATCCTGTGTATCTGTGGATTTTAAGAAGCTTATTTAGCGCACCAGTCCGCGTCCTAGCGTTCTTAGCCTAACCAATACAGTATATTGCCCGATATATATTGACACAAATAATAGTTGTCATGCATCTGGCCTACAGGTGTAATCTTACTATCTTTATCAGAACATTCTCTGGTAACCATATTTTATGAATTGATGCCAACACATTTATATAGACATTTAAAAAATTTGAGAGAGAGACAGAGATATTTCAAATGTTTCACTCCCAGATATTGACAATAGTATCAGACCCAAAAATCTAGGTCAGGCTCTACTTTTATAATGGGGCTTTGTGCTCCTATCCTGACCGCATGGTCGCATCACCACTATGTGGTGGATGGTTTTCGTCATTTATTGCTAGTACTTTGCACTACACAGACACCCACCCACACAACCCTGCTGTATAATCACTGTTAAGACGTCCCATTATTGTGTAATAAGGCCCAGCCGTGATTTGTGTATTATTAGTCCGATAAGAGACATCACATAGGGATAAGCTTGCCTCTGAAGCCTCATGTCCTGTAGACATGCAGTCAGGCCTGGTTGGAAAAACTGAGGTTTGCCCCAAGAACCCAGACTTCTCTGCCTACTCTCTTTCTCTCCTCCAGAAAAGGAAGGGATGGGTGTCTTTGACAGCTGCAGGAAAAGAGGCACACTTTTCCACGAGCACACTTTTCCACAAACACGTGGGAAGCAACATTTCCTCCTTCCTGATGTAATCACTAGAGGAGGCATGGCAGAATTGTGTCTATTTGCTTTGGTGTTTCTGAGATGTTTGAGATAAAAAGGGCCGCACCCTCTCCATCTTAAAATTCTCTGGTAGTTTATGAGTGACTGTGGCTAAGATAACAGCTTGTCTCTGGCAGTGTTCTTTTTCGTAGCTTATCACACCATAACTGCCAGTGCCCTATAAACTAATGTGAGTCTCGTGACTACAGGCACGTTACAGAGTTTGAGCTGGCTTTGGACAGTTTCTGTCGATTTTATTAAACACCACTATTAAAAAAAATATTTATATATATTTAAATATATGAAAAGAATGATTTTCCAGATGTAGGGTCAGTTTTCTGAACCAATAACCATATGGACCGTTGATAGGCCATAGTCCCATTGTATGCTGTCACATGATTGTCATTTTTTTAACTCTTAAAGTGTAATTGGGCCAACTTTGAAGATGGAAGAACTCCTCTCTTTTAAATTGTGATTTCAAAGTTTGTCTGGTTTGAGGTCTGGTTCAGTTTAGGTGGTGGGGTGGGGTTTGTGTGGTTGGGTTTGATGGAGAATGCTTTGAAAGACCTTGTCCCTGGGATTCATGAAATGTGGTTATGGGCATATGTTTGGCTATTTCAAAAATGCCAAGGATTTTTTCCCCCTCTTGATCTGTCTGCATCTTAGACACAGTCAAACAACTGCAAAGTGTGAAACCTATGATACATTCTACATTTTCACTGTTGCAATGGTTAGTTGCGTGCTTGGCAAACAGACTGTTTTCACAGACTGTTTTTTCTAGCATACAAGATGTTCCTATGGCAATTTCTGAGCGCAATCCTCATAGCTAGAGACTTATTAGCATTCCTATTCTAAAGGCCACATGCTACGGAGGTGGAGAGGCAAAGAGCATAACCTGGACACCCAGTTTGTGTGCTTTTTTTTAGCCATATTCATATTTTCTGTGAGCGCAGGCTAATTGTCCTAATGTTCTCATGGTTAATATTCATGCAATGGGGGTGCTTTTAACAGCTCCCCCAAAACCCCCCATTGTCTGTCTGGGCACCATTGTTGAATTAAAGGGAGTTTAAACTGTGAAATTCTCAAACACGCACCCGTTTAGAAGTGATCACACTGCATTATCAGTTTGAATTGATCCCACACTCCCCCCCGTACATATGCAGGCGCTACCTGCATATGTAGCGGATCACTCCTCCAACTGTCCTCACAGAACCCCCCTCTCTACGTGTCTCTCTATCCTACCAAGGGTTACTGTTGCCAGGTTACAGCCTAGGCCTGTTGGTCCGTGTAAGCTCAGGATAGAAATACTGGCTGTTTGGGTCACTGCCCCCCTCTCCCCCCACCCCTCCTCCACACAAAGAGGTTCTGACTACTTTAGCTCTTTTATATAGGCCACAAAACGCCCCCACCCTCCTGCCTCAACCCCCCAATATGGCTCTTTGCTAAGAAAAGGGGGAGAGCCAAGCCGAGGAGAGTGGAGCAGAGCTGAGGAGAAGCTGTTGGGTGAGGGGTGGGGATGTTGTTGGCAGTGTGGTGTCAGTAGGAGCTCTCACAAAGGAGTGCAGCTCGTTCCTGCTTGTGTGGGGTTTGGGGAGAAAAAGGGGGCTTTTCTCCCAGAGAGACACTTTTCCCCAGAAAGACTCTTTAGTTAAGGCTTCCCAAACGTTCACACTTTTCTTTAAAGCAAAACGAGTAGCCTATTGAAATTGACGCATATTTTCCTGTTGTTGTTGTTACTGTTGATTTGTCTGGGAAATGCAGCCCCTCACTTACGTGGACTTAGGCAGTCATCTGAGATGGAAGGTTTCCTCTATACTTGTTGCGCTGTGGAGCGCGACTGTGTGTACGAACCGTGTCACAGATTACAGCCTTTATGTCCACAGGTGAGCTGACCTCAGACCTCTGCTTGAGTCGCTACTATTGTGTACGAGAGGATGAGCTCAGGTTACCCATAGAGAACAGGAAAAGTGGCATTGTGTTACACAAGCAGAGTAGGTGCCAGGTTTCACACATGAATCAAAGACTCTTTAATCAGGCAAATGTCAGACGTTAGGAAGAACATAGGAGACATTTCAAATCGTTTTTTCTTCTTCAAGAATGTATTGCCATATAAAGTGCTTGTCAATATTGCTCTCTCACTCTATGTTGTTTTTGTAATTTTCTCAGTGGATCGCCACCTTTTCATAATGCTATCCTTCCGCAGAAGCCAGTTGTAAGTCTTTGCTCCTGTTTGGGTGTGCTGTGATTGTTACATGCACGATGTGTGTTTGCTTTGCATTGTTGCGGTGGTGATGTTACCTAATGCCTAACGCTCCAGAATAGAGTAACTCTTAAAGCATGCGGTTGTGAAGGAATGTACATGCTGTATCTCTTCAGTGTGTATTTGTGTGTGTGTGTGTGTGTGTGTGTGTGTGTGTGTCTGTGTGTCTGCGCTGGTCCCCTGAGCAGAATAGCTCATTTGTTCTAGCGTGTAAGCCTGGCATATCAGGGCGAATGCCACAGACGTGGCGGCTGACAGATGTGGACAGATGCGTGGTGCCGGGGGCCCACAGCTGGCGCAAGCCCTCATCGTGTGTTGTGACGCGAGGAGATTACCCCTCCCCGCCCGATACGCTCTCTTCCTCAAGGGTCATAAGTGGACGCTGGCTAAATGCGACACGGGGGGCCTGTTGCAACATCATCAACAGCAGCAGCAGCCCACACCTGCTCCCCACATCCGCCCACGAACGAGGCCGGCCCCTTGGCGAAGACACAGACTCTGTCCTGCTGTTCAGCGAGGCGGAGGAAGGAATCTGCAAGGTTGTAAAGCGTCTGATAAGGCAGCCCCCAGGTGATACGGGACAGTCTTCTCCAGCACTCTGCCCACTGATAGCAGCTATGGGAGTAGCATGTTTGCAACAGCTCAGGTCTAGACAGAAGAATGTGTGTTTTGGCTGCTTTAACTCGGTGTGTGTTTGTAACGGAGGACAAATAATTTCTCCAGCATTCCTTCCCTGGGCCATTCTCATACACTCGCAAGCACGCACACACACACACACAAAGACTACTCATTCTCACCATTGTGTTATACATTTTTCCACAAACGGAGCAGTCAACACGCACACATCTAATACCGTGCTAGTTCATTGAAACATTCCTTATTTTAGTACCCATTCATACTTAAACACACACACTTGTCTGCTGTAAGTTATTCCCATTCTCCACGGCGAGATGTGATGGTCTTTGCAGGAGAACAACAGGTCGTAAAAATTGGGGCTCTTTAGCTTTCTTCAGCAGTCAAGCGGCTGCAGCTACAGAATAGCCCCAGAGGAGTGTGCCTGTCAGCGGACTTGTACTTTCCAGGCAGTCCCTCCAAGGCCCTCTTTGTGCCACAACTCTGTTTCATTTTTTTCGGTGACACCCTAGATTCCAGACATAGTTAATTTGCCTCTAAATAAACCCAGCCAAGCCATGACAAATAGCCAAAGGGGGACCGCAGGGCCAGGAAGAAGGGGGGGGTTGGGCTCTGATTGGTTGGGTGTTAGCCTTGCTTGTTCGTCTGTGAGGTTGCCGGGGCAACGTGGATCTGGGATTCAGAGTGAGCGAGAGTGTTTTCAGAGCGGGAGACGAGGGATTACAGGAAATATGACATGACATTCTCTCCAGACCAGACCCTCCCTCTCGCTCTCTCGCTCTCTCTTCCACTCCACCGCCAACACCCACCCCCCCGCCCCTCCTCCTCCTCCTCTTCACCAAACCCCCACACCCCCGCCCCCAGGCCTGACTGACATTATCATCACAATCAGACTGGGGACCTCTGACATCTAACCTCTCAGCATGTGAAGGGGGGGGGGGGGGGGTCAGGAGGGAAAGCCAAGCCTGCTCAAAGGGAGGTGTGTGTGTGTGTGTGTGTGTGTGTGTGTGTGTGTGTGTGTGTTGGGGGTTACTGCAGTGGCAGTAACTTCGTGATGCACACTCCTTCAGCCAGAGCCGTTCTGTACTCTTCCCAGTGACGATGCCCCTATTGAGCTGCCATGGATGTGATCAAGCATCACTGAATTAGCATCCAAACAAGACAGAACAGTATTTTTGGAGACTTTGCTCAATTTTTATGGGCCTGCACATTCTTGTGGATATGTCTGTGTGCCTGGCTCCTCTGCGCAGAGCTCCGTGGATCCTCTGTCTCACTATTGTATTTGTAATATTGGGAAAAAAATAGAAAAGGAAAAAAATAACAAAGAAAACCGCGAGCAGACTCCTGTTTTTCTGAACCAAAGTGGAGCAGCCAGCAGAAAAGTAGGCCAGAACTCGATCAATGGCCCTGGAATGGCCCTTGGGCCCCTAGTTAAGAGTCACAAAAACAGGTTAGGAGGTTCCAAGTGGCCACAAAGGGCACGACCACAATAAAAGACAAACTTACCCCTGGTGTAATATTGGTGCTCCTGTAACAGAAAGTGGAGGTAAATGCATTGTTAATGTTGCCCATGGGTATCTCTCTGGTGAAAGAGTAGAGAAGAGTCCCAGGGAAGGCCCAAATCCAACCATCACGCCCTGTCATCAGCTTCAGATTGCCTGTTTGAAGAGGGAGTCTGTCCCTAGACAGGTGCTCCCAGTGTAGGTGTAGGGTTACAGGCCTGTACTGGCCCCCAGTTCAAACCATGATTGACCCCTGCAGAGACCTATAGGAAACCCTGTTTATTTTAATTTTTTTGTTATCTCTTCTTACCATCTAGCTTTCAGGTCAGTTTCAGCATTGAATCAGGATAATGTATTTTTCTATTGGAGTATGATAGCAATGAGCAGTATTTATTCATGTTTAATTTAGGCCTAACATTTACGTTTAAATCCAAAGTGTCACATCTGCAGTCCCCATCATTTTCATAGACTAATATTTTGCTGGCAGTGGAGGCAAAGTTTCCAGGCTTCAGTTTTTGGGTGTGTTCCTTTTAACATACGAGGACAGAAACAAGACCTGAAATGTGGAAAAGCGGTAATAGTGGAGGAATGTTAGCTGACATGGAGAAAGTCAGGCTTTCCAGCTGGAAACGACACGATGAGTGGGAATTGGAGAATGTGTGTTTCCCAATTTTTTCCCGACCATAGACAGAAAGACAAAGAGAGATAGCCTCCATCTGTTTCCAAACAAAGTGTGTTGCGTGTGTGTGTTGCGTTTGTGTGTTCGTGTCTCTTTCTACCGACAAGCCCCCTGAATTATTAATATGGATGAGGAATCTGGGTTTAATGTGGACCCACCTAGGCAATTACAAGGGGCTTTACTTCTGCCAGGTTGTGAGTCAGGCAGCGGGCCTTGCCAAGGTGTCATGGTGACCCTGGTTCTGCCAAAGCCCAGAACATTAAGAACATGGTGGGAATCGTGCTGCGCTGGCTTTAACCGCATGGAACATGGAGCAGATGCCGCTTCACAGCGCTGCCTACAAATGCCTCGTTTTGTGCTCCGTGGTAGTTGTGCGCGCCAACGACACCCTAACGCGTGTGTGTCTGTGTGTATTTTCTGTTCAGCTGCCGACCGGGCTATATCGGCCCTCTGTGTCAGCACCTGGATCCCTGTCATCGCTCCCCATGCCTGAATGGAGCCGTCTGCAAGAACCAGGTGGTCAACGGACTCGCACAATACACCTGTGTCTGCCAGAGAGGGTTCAGAGGTCTGTGAAATGTAGCTTTATTTTAATTTTTTTACGTTTCACATCGTGTTTTTTTTGTTTTTCCACTAAACATGAATCACCCTTAAATCTTCAGGCCAAGACTGCTCCCTCATAGACGCCTGTGCCACCAGTCCCTGTGCCAACGGGGCCCGCTGCGCCAACTGGAATAACCAGTTCAACTGCTCCTGCCCACCTGGCTTCCAGGGCAAGATCTGCCGCAATGACATAGACGAGTGCCGCAAGCCCGGCCTGTGCCTCAACGGTGGCCTCTGCCTGAACACCCACGGGTCCTTCCGCTGCCAGTGCCAGCCCGGGTACAGCGGGCGCACCTGCGAGGTGTCCACCCTTCCCTGCGCCCCGTCCCAGTGCCTCAACGGGGGTACCTGCCGACAGACCAGCGACCACTCCTATGAATGTGCCTGCCTGCCAGGTAGACTGTCATAGCATAGCTTTCTCTCTCTCTCTCTCACGCGCTCTCTCACACACACACGTGCACACACACACACACACACACACACACACACACACACCAAAGGTAGGATTGCCAGTGTATGCCCCTTCCCTCCCAAGTTTCCCTTTCCCTTCAGCCCAGAGCTCCCGCCATCGCGGTTTTCTCAGGCTGACGACGTAGCCGTCAGTGGGATTTTTACTCCCCAGCTCGAGGTCAGCTTCCTGTCTGCTATTAATAGCAAGTGACGGGCGAGGGGGCGGCACGGTGGGAAATTTAGGGAGGCAGCCTGCATGTACTTGAATGTTCGCTGCGGGATGAATTTACTTTACGAGCCTTCTGGTTTCCCTCTGGGGAGCTGACAGGAAAAGTCTCTTGCCAGAACGGAAGTCATTGAAACTGCGAGAGATTATAAAACAAGCAAACACCGTGGGGAACGTGGACCTCTGGAGCTGGAGGGGGGCGGGGGGGGGGGGGGGGGGTGTTTAAGGCCCGCTTTGCAACCGGGTGGGCTAAGTGAAAGTCAATAGTAAACAACCCCGACCCCCCCGGTTGGTTGAAGCCGGCC
>JAOEHI010052522.1:0-37108 GCA_025447815.1 Percopsis transmontana | reverse complement strand
TTGTTGAGGTTCATTTCATTTCATTTTCAAGGGTTTCAGGTAACATTGTGTTCCTGGAATTGAAAGCAGTGCTACAGAAATTATTATTTTGTTTTGAAACCCCGGGAGCGCATTCCCCAACTCCTCTCCACTCCTCCCATATCGCACTCATATGCACCCCTCTCTGCCCCTCCCATTTCAAAATACAAAATAAACAAAACAGTGATCTGGGGCTGTAGGGACCACAATACCACAATCTAGCACTACGCCTTTTAATACCTATTTATCTGTAAAAGTGAATTTGTTAACATAGACGAGCCGGCAGTTTATCCTCGAGTCTTTCATACGTTTCCTATTTTTCTCTCAGTGATGTCCGGAAATTCTGCAGACTCCTTCTCAGACGACTCGGATGCGGAGGGCGAGAAGGAGGAAGTCCAGGAGAAGCTGGCGGCGGTGATGAAGAAGAAGGGGCCAGGCCGGCCACCGAGGAAGAAGCGAGGAGCCGTTCCTTCAGTAGTCAACACCACCACCCTCCCAGGCGTTCATAAAATGAGGAGTGTTCAGCCCAAATCAGGTGACCAGCAAATGAATCTGTTTAAGTTTTGGTTGATATTGACTGTAAAACCTGTTGAAATGCCCATCCCTAGACGTTACCTCAATATCAAGCCGCTGACGTATGGAATATATTCAGTTTAGTAAACTGAATTAATCCTTCCTTTCTAACCTGAGTTGAGATACAGTGGAACACTGTAGTGGAAGTTGAAAAAAATCCAATTCCACATGGATCACAATAGTGTCAGGAATAGTAATAAACACTGCATATTTACCGTGTCACAGCAGCTGCCAGCGAATAATTAACCGACAAATAACGTCACTTTCCCCCTCACGTCTCTCAGGGAAGCGCGGGGTGCTGAAGCGCCCCTGGTCGGAGGCAGAACGCGTGGCCGTGGAGACCCACCTCAAGAAGAACATCGTGGAGCTGCGCGTCCCCGCCAAGGCCGACTGCGAGCGCTGCCTGGAGCTCTGCCCCCTGCTGGTGAGCAACCAGCGCGACTGGCGGGCCATCAAGTTCTACGTCCACAATCGCATCCAGCTGCTGAAGAAGCAGGGCAGGCGGGAGAGTGCGGGCTCCCTCTGCTAGAACCGACAGTGGAGTCGAGGAAAGGCAAGGAGATGGGAGAGGGTACCCTTGTGTTGTGCACGTGGTGAGGAGAACTAACTTTCGGGTTATGGTGGGGCAGCTTTTGTTTCTCTCTCTCTCAATGTGACCTTGTTTGTTTTTTAAAATAAAAACAACAAAAAACAAAATGGAGGCAGTGTCTGGACCTAGGCACGCTTGTCAGTGCTGCTCTCTTCACCGTGGTCAAAAGGGACTAGTGTAATAAAAAATGGACTCAACTGGGAATACCAGGATTAAGGAATGCCGCTGCTCGATGGTGGATGTGCCCTTGACCGTTTTTTGAGTTACTTTCTTTTTTGTTTAAAGTGGTTTGGTTGGACTTTACTCACAACAACAACTCAAGTGCTTGAGGTCTTGTGTCCGCTTCCACTGAAAGCTGATGACCAAACATGAATGTTGGATGAGTAAGAAAACTAGTGTTTCTGACCCGTGGAATTATTGTGGACACCTATGAACTATAATGTTTGTGTTTGACATAGATAATTGAGTGGCGTTAAGCCCCACCACCCATGGTTGTCACGACTCACAAGTGTATTAAAAATGTATTCTTCAATGTATTGGACCATAATGCACCTGTGAAGTGGTTCTTGCATACCTCTGTACCACAATCATAGTGAACTAGTATGTATCAAGACACGCATACTTGAATTTGTTTATTGCGTATCATTTTCTTTTTTAAACCCATCCCATTCTTTTATTTACGAATCAACATATGGTCTTAATTTTCACATTGTAAATACTTACTAATCAATGAAACAAAGTAGTGGATATTGAAGTTGGTATTGTGCTATGGTGTACATATTGTAAATACTACCTGTACTTATTAAAGTGTATTACATTTTGCTGTTTTCCTAAACAGGGTTGTAAAGTGAGATTTTACATTGTGAAAACTGAAATGATATTAAGAAAAGTATCACGGATAACTAAAACAAAATTAAAAACGAGTGATATGACTGCATATAGTGTTTTATGTGAACATGAAGTAATTCACGTAATTTACAAAGGTAACAAAGCACAGTTCAGAAACATGCATTTCAACATGTCATGTCGACCACTTGGGGGAGCTCAAGCTGGACCGACCCAAGTTTTTGAGAGTAGAGTAAGAGACTGAAGTGTTTATAAATATGTAGCTTGATATTGCGTATGATCAGCTGAGTTTTATCGGCCACGTTATACAACAACGACCGCTTTCGTGGATTGTGTTGCTTGGGTTTAGTCATCGATGGAAAACTAATTACAGAAAGTTTGGTTATGAAGGCAATACTAGCTCTACTGGTTAGCTAACAGTCTAGTGTGGAAGTTGCTTGTAGTGTAACTTGTGACTGTTCAAGTTTGATCTAATTAACTACATGACAGTTTACACGTGAGAAAAGCGGGGCAGCTGCCAAGCCTGGTCTTTGCTCTGACTTGATATTTTTAAGTCACGATGTCTCAAATTCTCGATTCTGAAGAGACTACTCCTTTGCTTAAAGATGACGCAAGCAGGTAGGTGAAGCGTTCATACTGATTGTTTACAACCTGACCAGGATTTGTTTAAATCGATCAAGGGCCGCGTCCATTGACCCACACATAAGTGGCAGTAATGTAGTGGCTTGGGTTCCCCTACAATTATGATCAACCAATGAACTTATGATAATAAGTGACAGATACAGGAGTGGCACTAATTGTAAAATTTATATGCATTTAATTATTTTGCCCATGCCACCGTCTGCTCTTGCACAAAGAATAAGGCATTATTTTCTGTGTGATCATGACCTAAAAAATATAGTGTTTCTTGTCTCTGTGTAATGTTACTGTGTGTCTACAAGCTTTGATGCATGGAGCTTATCTTATCACAGCTGCCTTGTCATAAAGGAGACTCTTAGGAAGTCGTGCAGAATACAGTTCAAAGCCTACAAATGTTATTATCCACGAACCACGACTTCAATTTGCATTTGGCATTCACTCTTTTCAACAAGTGTGCTATTAACAAGAGGGTAAATTGTAACTAAAGAGGTGTTCTCATGCCAATTGGTGATCTTGAAAACTTATAATTTCTGGTGGTGCATAGGTTGAGTAATTTGCTTCAGAAGTATGATCTAGTAAAATTTAGTAGAAAATTTTACATTACACAGGCACTATGTCACTGAAACTCATCTTGTGATAAAAGTGTATAATTCAGCTATTTATTTTTAGCAATCTGGGCTAGTTGTCGTGTTAACTGTCCTGTGAATGTGTTCCAGTACAGTAAAATATAAGACTACTTTTCCTGTCTTTCCTGTGTGCAGCAATGATTTCCAGAATGATGACTACAAGAGCAGGTGGAGGTCGATCCGCATCATGTACTTTACCATGTTTCTCAGCAGTGTGGGTGAGCAGGCCCTTCATATCTATTTAGAGTGAAAATGAAGTCAGATTCATTTTACTGTACATAATCCACCACACAACCTTGGTGCATTAGGGGAGAAGTAAGTTGGACCTACATTTTGGATACATTTGCCAGGCATTAGTATGAAAGCCTGGAAAATGTAGTGTAGCCTGTCTGTCTGACTGTCGTGGAAATTCTGTAATAGAATGCTCACATAGCGGACTGTCTTTTAAGTTTATTTAACACTTGCAAGTTGGCAACATTACAGTATTCTCAGACAAGGTGCAATGTGCACTCCTGTGAATGTGTGCTGTAATTTCATAGAGAGCTGCTTTTTTTAACTAATAAGAAACAATTTTAATGTGTTTATTTTTTTTTCAGTATCGGCTCTTGTGCCCTTGTTTGTAAACAGAATCATAACAACAACTGAATTTCAGCAAAAATATTTACAGTACATCTAATAAACAAGATCTAGTCAGATTCTATAGAAGATTGAACAGATTGATAGTCGTTCAAAGATCCGTATCTTTGGCGGGGGTGGTGTGGGGGGCTCTCACTTTTCCAGACCTGGTTTAGGCTGACAACAGCCTGACGTGCTTGGTGTGTTACCTTGAACAACGTGACCAATATTTCGTTTCCTTATTTTAGGTTTTACAATTGTCATAACATCAGTGTGGCCTTATTTGCAAAAGGTAAGTATAGCACAGACTTTTTTCATGCCAGTGTAACATCCTGTTGCTAAATGTCATGTTACAACCTATGCTAGAACTGTTAATTATTGCTATTGTTAATTATTAATATATAATAATATATTATTATATATTTGTTTTGATTTCACAAGGCACACAAAATGGGAAATGATAGTGAAAGTGAGGTTTAAATTAACTTTATAAGGCGTGACTGATTTCTTACAACAGATGAAAGGAAACCGGGGTTCTAAACATTAAAAGTCTTGTTTGAGTAGACATTGAACGCCTTTGTGAAGCATGTTTTTCTGTCTCTTATTTGTTTTTCTTATTTGCATTTTGTTTCAAAGACTTAATCCCCTGTGATGTCATCTTATTTGTATTGATACCCTTTCCCTTACACTCTTTTACACTTGCTGTAGATTGATGGTAGTACCACCGGCAGCTTTCTAGGCTGGGTAGTAGCAGCCTACAGCCTGGGCCAAATGGTTGCGTCTCCCATATTCGGCCTGTGGTCCAATTACAGACCACGGCGGGATCCATTGGTGTGTTCTGTTGTCATCAACGTCTTGGCCAACGTATACTATGCTTATGTCTACCTGCCCGCGACAGAAAACAAGTTCCACATGCTTATCGCCAGAGCTTTGGTGGGCTTCGGAGCAGGTAATGTTGGTGATGAGTGTGTGTTACACAAATTAATATTTATTAATATCTTAACTTTTTTTTATATCGCGTTTGTTCCAAATGCAGGTCAGATATAACACACAAGGCACATTATCTAGGTCTTAGGTCAACCAGTGCTCAACACGATTCAACGTGTGTGTGTGTGTGTGTGTGTGTGTGTGTGTGTGTGTGTGTGAGAGAGAAACCAGTGAGAGACTTGTCAACACGATTTTTGAAGATCTACAGTTTTTTTTTTTTCTGATTTGATTTCTTGTTATACCCCTAATAATTATGATGATGTGGCACATGTTTGACATGTTCTTATATTGGTTCTGCTTTGACAGGCAATGTGGCAGTTGTGAGGTCCTATGTTGCTGGAGCCACGTCACTGAAAGAGAGGACGAACGCTATGGCTAATATGTCTGCCTGTCAAGCTCTGGGCTTCATCCTTGGACCAGGTACAGTCCCAACATACACTATTGCTTGAAAGAACTTTCAATGCCCTTGGTATAACAAAGTAATCTTAGAAATGTAGTTAATATCATTAGAAGCCTTAAGCATTTTGATAGGTGGGGTTTAGTATCCTTTTGACAATGTAAATGTAGTCATTTTGCAAGGTCAAGTAAGTAATCCACTTCCAAGACTTGTGTTCTTTCTAATGTCAGCCCTGCAGGCTTGCCTATCATTTATTGGTGAACACGGTATCACCGTGAAGATCATTGGCCTGCAGCTCAACATGTACACAGCTCCTGCTTTGCTGGCTGCAGCCTTTGGCATTATCAACATCATGCTGGTTCTCCTGGTTCTGAGGTGAGACCGGTCTCAAGCCTGGTAAGGCCACCCTGATTTTACAAGCTCCTCAATTCGTTCCACTCTGCATATCTCTGTTTCTACTCACCAGAGAGTTCCATGTAGATGACGATGGGAGACGGATTCAAGCCATCAACTATGTGTCAGAAGGTACAAGAGCCCTATACTTAACCTTTTTATATAATTATTCCCTTCTGGACAAATAATTAGGCCATTCAATCATATCACAGTAGGCATTTGAGTCATTTGATTGACTATCTACTGTGGCTGTTTTTTTTGTGTTTTTTTTTATGTCTATGTTAATCTCTTCCCTTTCTTTTAGACAGAGTTGACATCCAGGAAACAGAGGGAGATATTGACCAGATAGCGGTCTTGACCTCCAACATCCTGTTCTTCATAGTCATGTTCATCTTTGCCGTCTTTGAGACGCAAGTATCCAGGATTCTTTTGCTTGTTTTTAGAATAAAACCGGGTGTTTTTAAAGCGGTATTTAGGAAGATCTCTCGTCATTATGAAATGTGACAATTATTTTAAAACATCCCGGTCACATTCGTGCCAGGTGATGTCCCCTGCCACTCAGACACGCAGCAATTGACATCACTTGTCGCAATAACCTGTGTTCAACCTGTAGATTGTTACTCTTTAAAACCTGCTTCTTTGGGTTCTATTGTGTAGTGTTTCAACCTACGACTGTACATTGCTGTGCGTCCTTAGAATTGCCACCCCTCTGTCCATGGACATGTTTGCGTGGACAAGGAAGGACGCTGTGCTGTACAACGGCATCATAATCTCCTGCATTGGATTTGAATCCATCCTGGTTTTTCTTGCTGTCAAGGTGGCCTCTCAAAGGTACCTGGCTTATTTGATTTTTTTTTTTTTTATTTGATTTTTTTATTATGAGTATGTGCTAATGATGTCATTCTGGATAACCAAAGGGAGTCGTTGCTTTTCATCTAGGGTTGGGGACCGTCCTGTTTTGCTGGCAGGCTTGGTCGTCATATTATGTGGCTTCTTAGTTCTTCTGCCATGGGGGAACACTTACCCGAAAATTCATTGGGCTGGTAAGGATTCACTGTATTCCCTAAGATGCTTCTATCACAGTGATTAGGTAAAGGTTACCTTGTCTACAAAGCTGATCACTGTCTCTACTGGTCGTACGTGTTCTCCAGGTAATTTACTTTACAGTGTTTTAAATTAAAATATATTCATGTTTTTGGTTAAAATACGCTCTACAACAACAAACACAAGTAACTTCTGAATATATACTACCAGTAAAGATGTGCTTTGCAGACGTGATAGAAATGTTTTTGAGAACCAATGTAAGCGTTTCTTCCGTTTTTAAATAGTGAGTTTTATTCGCGCTGCTACTGAGAAAGATCTGTTTATTCAGGCTGAAGTCAGCATGAGGACTTAATATTGAGGTAAGGAAGCTACAGAAGTTCAGTAGCTCTTTAGGTCTAAGTCAGTATTTGCAGTCTTTTGAGTGTCACCGATGAGAGCCACGTACGTGTGAAGTTGTCATTAATTGTCACAGACATGTATGTTGTAGGTCACTTACTATTGTTTGTTTTCCTCTTTTGTAAATGCAGACCTCAAGAACAACACTGTGATCAACCGCTCCTTTGACCCCACACCGGTCTCTAACAGCTCTGTGGAGCCGACGGGCTGTCCCCCTGAACAGACCTGGTGCCAGTATACCCCAGCCATCCACCTGGCCCAGTACGTCTCCTCAGACATCCTGATCGGGCTGGGATACCCAGCATGCAACGTCATGTCCTACACGCTTTACTCTAAAATCCTTGGGCCCAAGCCTCAGGTATGGACAGCTAAACATTGAACCACTTCTCTTAATAGCATAAATATATATACAGTAGGCCTAGCCACAACCGTAAACGGCATTGAAAATCTATTTATGTTTGACTTTTTTTAAGATAGTCAAACAAGAATAAGAATGTAGAATTATAAAGTAGAATTATTTTATTATTTGGATGCCCCCTAAAAGCCTTTGCAGGCAGTTCTGACCACCAGTTTGATAACGTTCCCTGGTTTTATATAATTCAGAATTAGATTTTGTAGAAAGTAAAGTAATGATACATAAACCCCTACCAAATATCACAATTTAGACACACTGAAGATGCATGTAGGATGCGTAGATGCGTTTTTTGCATTCCAGACTATTAATGTGCTACTGGCCTGGTATTTTAAAAGGTCACATACTCGCCAAATAGAATGGGTGATTGTAATGTTATGTCTTCGCAGGATGTGTACAGTTGGCTTTTCTTGTACTCCTTTCATACTTTGCATTTGCAAAAAAAATGCAATTTTGCATTTTGACAGTAAGGCCTTCCAGAAATCCCAAGTTTCTGTTTCCCCTATCAGGTCGCTGATTTTGGTTCCTAAAGGATAAATGTAATGGTTTTAAAAACGTATTAGCCAAAGCCAGAAGCCTATAGGAATCTACTTTATTTAACTGAATTGTTGTTTTAGTGTATTGTTTGATTGGGATGTTTTTACACCTGGCTGCAAAGAGTAATATACTTGTCGGGCACAATAAACTAAACTACATACTGTGAGAATATTAGTTTATAGTAAGTACATTACATAAACCTGGGATGTCTACTGTGTTTCTGCAGGGTGTGTACATGGGCTGGCTGACAGCCTCGGGCAGTGGGGCCCGAACGTTGGGTCCAGTGTTTGTCTCTCAGGTCTATACCACCCTCGGCCCCCGTTGGGCATTCAGTTTTATCTGTGGTATGGTGCTGGGGGCCGTCGTCCTGCTGGTTTCCCTCTACCACCGGCTCATCGCCTTCTCTGTGCGCCATGGAAGGATCATAGAGTAATAACTTTTAATGAAATACTCAGAAGGGCTTGGGACCACTTTAATAATAATAATTTAAAAATAATAATTTAAAAATTAATTAAGTTACATTTTTTGATGTTGGAATGCTGTGATGGGATGATAAAGCCATTTCATCTCTCGCTAACTAGCAGAAGACGCCAATATGAGCAAAATGGTGTTTTACCAATGTGAATATTTTAATTTCATTATATGGATTTCACGAAAAGTAATTGTTACTGCATCTGTAACTTTTACCATTTTTAAATGCACTGTATTTTTTGTTTTAGAAAGAACAGCAATGCCTGATTTTATTTTATAAAACTTTTTAAAACTGTAATACTTTAAACACATTTATGAATACTTTTAATTCATAAATATTGAGACTGTGATGAATGAGTATTTTGATGAATGCCTTTTTACAGTTTGGAGAACTAATTTTAGCGAGAAATATGACTTTTTATATTGTTACAAAGGAGATCATTTCCCACCTCAGCTCATTTATTTATGAGGAACGTTACGTTAACAGCTTTATGTTTTTGTTCTGTGTTGGCCTTGCCTCCCCCCCAGCCCTACTGTACACACGACAGGCTTTTATCTTCCTTATAGTGCGAGAGGTAAAAAGACACTGAATGAGACTCGACTGAGAGCCCTCTTGTTTTCTCAGAGATTTCCCACCGGTAGAAATCTCCCATCTATAGTGGCAGGACAATGAAAAGGTTGAAAACCCTAGGCTCTGAGGCAAGAGGCAGACTATCGGTCTTGCGACAGAACTGGCCTGGGGCTGGGATATCCGACAACACCAAGAGGGAGGCTGCCTTTTTTTTCACTTTTCAGTGGGATTTTTACAGTCCACCTTTTTTAAAATTTATATCCTGCTACCAAACAAACAAGCGTGGCGGATAAGCCAACGGGGTTCAGCAGTGGTCTTTTCTAGATCGGAGAGCAGTCTAGTCGACTGGGACCTCTGTCAGATAAAGATAGGAGTACTCTGGACTACTTCTCTCTCTTTTTAGAGTTTTTATTTATATCCTCAAGTAAAAGGGTGCGTTTCTCTCCCTTCTCAGGTGGCCTTGGCCCCTGTTCCTAAGCTACTATCCCTCGCCACACTTTCCTCTGAACAAAACTGAAGACGAGAAAGAAAAAAAAAAGTTACAAAAATATGAATTAATGAGAGTGAGTGTTTTACTAATCAGAACTCCCATACAGTTTCCTCTGGGGGCTGTCCCTCCAGAGCGCTTGATGATTATTGGCTAAGCGCCACACCGCAAGGTTATAGTTTATTAGCAAAAAGTATCAGGATTACATACATGACATATTGATACATTAATACACAGTTCCTCTTTTCTTTTTTTTCTCATTCCTTCTTGGTTCCCTCAACTTTTTTTTTTTTTTCTTTTTTGTGAATCTCCATTGTTTAGAACTAGAAAGCCCCCCCCCCTTCTAACGCCGCTCAGTTAATTCTGCCTTTTCTATTAGCACGGCATGGGTGATTAAAAGGGTTTGGTTTGGCCCTAATGCGCTTGAACAAGATGTACAATAAAGCAGTAGTAGTTTATTCTGTGGCTGGGGTGGTCTTGGGACTGAAACAATGCAGTACTTCAAGCCCCCTGGGGTTGACTGGACCCATTGCTTTGCAGAGTCACAGCGTGGACGGCTCTCTTCACACCTGGATGTGACAAACGGACTTGGGTGGGGTGTTTCTGATGTGGAGGGCAGACTTTTAGCCTAGGTGGGTGGGGCATAGACAATAGGGTGAAAAGTGTCTGTGGCCAAGCTCTCTTTATTTCTATGAATGGTGGTGGATGGGAACCCAGACTGGCCCGCGGATTAGGTAAGCACTTCTAAGAGCTCTACCTCCTGCCATCCTTTAGGTTTCATTTCCCCCCATGTTTCATTTTCCATGAAATTGCATTAAGGGCTTTTAATCACACATTCTTCCTGAATGACATATCACATTTACTGTATACTGTAATTATAGTACATTACTACCCACTAGTATACTGTATTATACAGTATGGCATGGTGGCCTGGTAGTCTGTATACAGTACAGGCTACCATGCCATACTTGAATACTTGATACATGACACCCTGTGTATTGGCTGGTAAGGTATAATATTGTGTCATGTCGTTTTTTGGGAACTCTGGTTAACCTCAAATGCCAAACTCGATAAATTTGATCCTGAAATGTTGAGATCAGGATTGGTTGCACTGTATAGGTCAGTCCCCTGGTCGCTAGTAGCACTAGCAAGCAGAGAAGTGCTGGTTAAGAAGACGAAAGCAATGCGCATGCGTGCCAGGCATTCCGGTCATATTCACCAAAAAGTTCAGACGACGTAGAGAGAACATGCATTCAATTGAACTTATCAATAACGATTTGTAGCTATATTAAAAAGTATTATTATGTAACTAACGTTCATTTATATTTAAGTAACGATATAGCAAGTTACGTGTCAGTAAACATGGATACGTTAAGGGAAGGTAAGGAAATGTTTCTTTAATAGCTAGATGGCTATGTGCTTGGCGCTTATTGTTGTGTTTTTTTTTGCCTCAATGATTTGTTACTAAGTTAAACCTGAACTTCACTCAATATTTCCCACTTTGTCTTCTTTAGAACTCATTGATTTAAGGATGGCGGTAAGTATATTCCTTGTTTTTAACAAACACTGGAGTTTGTCGATTGAAGCGTCAACATTGAAGTTGTATTGTGGGCGATATGTGAGCGGATATGTCTGTTTGACGCATACATATCTTTTTCGGAGCTAGCAGTGTGTTAGCCTTTGCTGCTAGCTTTATCAGACACCAAGAAAGCTTTGATCAATGTGATTTCGACCAATAGTTTCAAAGGCTTGCCTCGCTATTGTGCGCACCGCCTACTGACAAGCAAACACGTCAACAAACTGGTCAACTAACACGTTTGCTTGTTTAATTCCATACATGGCAGAGCGCTATGTTCTTTTCTGTTTGTTTAATATAATTTTGACCAGATATAACGTTACTGTTGCTTAACGTGATGCATTACAATTACAACTAGGTCATTTTGCCGACGTTTTAATCCAAAGCGATTTACAATTACATGGTGCTATTACATTGAGCAGATAGGGGATAGACATCTTGCTCAAGAATGCTTACAGGACGGCCAACTCTGGGGCTCGAACCCACGACCTTCCTTCTGGGGGTCCAACGCCTAGACCACCAGACTATACTACTAGGGCTTAATGGGATAAAAAATTATACATCCGATTGTGCACAGTTAGGCCTAGTTATGTTATTAAAACTGTGCTAAATTATTTAAATGTTACAGAATATCTAGTATAATTAAGAAAAATAAAAGTATTACAACTAGTACATAATGTACTGTATCAATTTGAAGTTTAAATAGTCTCACCCCTTTACTAGATACTTTTAATTACAAAATAGACTTTGCAGACCGCTCGCAAACTATAAAGAAGCGATTGGGTTAAACTTTATTTATTTTAGTGAATTTCAGTTAAGTCCTTAACTGAATTGGGTTTGTGTCCCAAAGGAAATGTGAATTTCCTGGTCATTCCCTCCTAAATCAGTCGGTTCAGTGGAGCCAGTTCTAGTCTGTGGAATGTCCTCCCTGAAGAGGCTAATCAGGATAATCAGTGTTACTTCTCATGTAAGATTACTACATAGGAGACAATCTAAAGTTGCTAAGAAATGTTGGTTGACTCGTCTATTTTCCTTACAGCATGCAATGATGGAGTTCTTTGATGGTCATCATCCTATGCAAAAGTTTGCTCAACTTGGACTCCTTGGTAAGAATCTGGCATAACATCACTCATCAGGGTTTGCACACAACTTGTAGAGTGCCATGCTCGAGTGCATGCAGTCATTAAAGCAAAAGATTCTGAAATGTATGTAAATAATTTTTTTCTCAAAGATTTATATTGTCACTCAAATTGTTAAGCTTATATTATAATTTGTAATAATAAAAAAATAGTATTACAATCAAAACAAATGCAAACAGAAGGTTTTTTACTTACAATGACTGGTATATGACCCTATTTAGCTGTTAGCAAATGTACCCTATGGATATATGCAGTTTGAGAATCTGTAGGTAATTGTCAAACCTCTGTTTCCTCCTGGCGTGGGGGAATAGACAGAGGATGTACGGATCAAGTTGACATGGAAGATTTCTGGACAGACCACAAAATCCGTTATTACAGTGATCCTAAGGAGTACATGGCTATGTACGAGGAGTCTCGAAAAGCACGTCTTAAAGCTCCTCAGCCTGCTCAGAGTGTGACTGTACGTGCTGTGACTATGCTCAAGCATTGTGTTTTTGAATGTGTTCAGTGTGAATATTATATAATGTCTGCTGCACCTCCCTACCCAGCATGCTGAATGGCCAGGCAAATTATTAGAAGTGGAGAGTCAAAGCAAAGCCAAGCCCAACAAGAAGCGTCTTAAGAAAAAGGTCAGTCAAACAGAATGTTTGCGGTAAACCAACCTCATTTTCATATTTTTCCCAACAACGATTTGTTTCTGACCAAAATTGAATCACTTGCTTTTCACTCGAGTATGCACAGCCTCTGCTGTATTAAACACTAGAACACAACAGGTTTGCAATGATTCTTGTATGACTATAGTAAATGCTGAATGCCTCGAATTTGTGTTTTTTTTGTTTTAAATTATTTTATTTTTTATGCATCATATTTACAATAATTGTCACAGGATTATTTTTGTAGCAGGCGGGGATCATAGCAGCAATTAATCCTTATTCGTACAGAACGTAGAATGATAACTTGATTTGACCAAAGAATACCCTTTGTGCCCAGAACGCGCCCGTCCACGGATTGTCCGTGTACCTCCAAATTGTTGTCCACGAGGACCTGTGCACGTTGACTGCATATATGCAACACGCCGAAGCCCCGCTCATGAATAGAGCGTAAACGTGGCTTAGTTAGTGTTTTAAGCATATAAAAATGGGGCCCCTTAACGGGGCCCCCCATTAAGACACAAGTTATTGTAGTGATCTGGGATCAAACAATTAATTTTTTTGTCAGAAACGATTCCTAAAGTTGGCAAAGAGCTAAAAGTACTACCGGTTTAATTTTATAGGCCAGAATTCCCCTTAATGCTGTTCTTGTTCCAACAGAGACAGAAAGAAAGAAAACGCCTCGAGAAGTTAGAAAAGGAAAAACAGGTAAATATCATTGGACGATTTAATTTCTTTTAATGAAAGGTACACTCCTCAATTGCATTATAGCCCCCATATATTACCAAAAGATCACCACAGTTCACTGATATTTGACACGCAGCTGTGCACAAGACTGGGAGGCTGTAGGAGGAAGGGTAGAGAAAGTGTTGGCGGGGGTGGGGTAGTAGAAAGTAATGGTAGAAAGGAATGTGAGCCACTCTGGCACAGGGGGGCATGCACTGCGAGCAAACACTGTTATCAACCACATGGGCAATTCCAGGCAGAAACCGAGCAGTGTCCCCTGTGTAATTGACGGAGCATAATCGTATCCTTTGTCCTTCTGCACAACAGCAAAAAGACGACTCACAGCGACCTAAAGACGAGGACAGTACAAAGGAAAATGACATGTCTACCAAAGCCAACAGCAGTTCTAGTGTTGAATGTTTGCCTGCAGCAGAAACACAAGACGGATCGAGTGACAGTGACAGTAGTGATGACGAGTATAACTATGAACAGGAGAGCGGTTCTGAAGAGGAGGTAAACTAAAAACAAGTTGTGGTTGGACGCCATCACAGCTAGGGATGCAACAGTACAGTGTTTTTTTTGGTATCGCTACAATTTCAATATTTTTTTTGTATTTAAGAAAAGAAAAACGCATTGCCATTTTAACAGTGAACTTTCCATTCAGCAAAATGGCAACATGACTGACTAGCCCCAACGTCTATCTCTACTGTATAAAATCAAGGGCAGTAGGTGCCTTGCCTTCTCTATTTTGATTAAACTAAGGCTGCATACTTGTAGAGGCAATATCACATGTAAAAATAATAAAGTGAACTCTCCTTGCTCTACCTGCAAGCAACATGGCAGCGTATATGAGACATCCTGTTTACACTTGAGTAGCGGACAGTGGCCAAGCAATACTTGCAGACCGTAATCTTTCTGTTTAATGTTTTTCATCATCAAAATAGAACACTCGATCCAAAATGTTCCCACACCGTGGGTTTGAAAGACTGCAGTCTTACTCGCTAGGGCCCGCCATTGTCATGTTGGAGCTGAGTGGGGGGGGGGGTACTCCCTTTTAGTTTCCTCTCTCTTCTCCAGCTTGTATCTGCATACAGAGAACTGATAGGTTCCTGGGAAGCCAGGGAAATGCTGATAAGGAAATGCTGATAGGCGTACCGTTGCATCCCTAATCACGTAGCTCTGAATCCCCTTGAGTAATGAACAGATCTAATTTAACAGTGGTTTTATACTCTCATATCTAACACATTACATTTAACTGTGTGAGATCTTGGCAAAGATAAAGCACTTATGAATACAATTGTTTATTATACCCCTTTCCCATCTAAACTGTGTGTATATACAGGATATGGTGGCTTTGTGTATTTGTTTAATTTCAATGGATTGTTCCACTAATTATTTTTATTATATTCCGTTTTATAACAGTACACTAAGTAACCACTGAAGTCATTTTTTTCCCCTTTCCTGTCATTATTTTTAGGAGTTAGATTTGACGAGTACCTTTGTAAGTAAAGCTGCTCTTAAAATACATCCGTATGGCAAAGCTGAGAAAGAGAAAATGAAGCCCGCTGTTAAAAAGCCTCCCCAACCAGCCAAGACCATGTCAAATGAATACCAGAATAATGTCGAGAAGGTAGGTGTATTCTCTAAACCTCTTCCGTTTCCTGACCTGCTATGTGGTTATTTCGAGTTAGGTCACTATGGCAGCAGATTACAACACCGAGTCATAGGAAAGTCATTATGTTAATTATACAACAGTTAACAACCAGTTTAAGTAAGGTCAAGTTGGGATAGGTTTTGGTTTATTTATGAAAATGTTGGCATACGTTTGTCCATGTTACACTGTATGTACACAATGACATTCCGAGCTCTAGTTTTGACTGTATAAACAGACTCCATATAGTATATATCTGTGTATATTGCTATAATATGGGATTAACTGGTATAGCACTTCAGCACACTGAATGTGATTATGCTGTGCTTGTCATTTTTGTCTTGTTTCAATTTCTATCTTGCTTCAACAGAATACACACACCCCTACTTTTAAAGATAATGTAAAAAGAAGTACAGATCTTGCAGGTATGATGAACTGGTATGATGTTTGTGGCTGAAGTTTTTTTTTGTAATACCTTTTCTGTAAACACTCAATTCCTCTTCCATACAGTGCTAGGAAATACATATGCGAGTGCTGGACAGTTTGATATGGCTGTGAAGTATTTTACAGATGCGATTAAGTACAACCCTACTGAATTCAAGTAAGAAGCCTATGGCCAATAATCGCAGATTTGAACAGTGCCTGATTGACCCTGTCCTAACAGTCGTATTTGTGTTGCAGGCTTTTTGGAAATCGATCCTTTTGTTTTGAAAAGATGCAACAATATGAAAAGGCGCTGGCTGATGCCCAGTTGTCCCTCAACATGTGTCCTGGCTGGGTCAAAGGCCTTTACAGAAAGGGCAGGGCTCTGGCTGGACTAAAGGTAGATGTCCTAACCCATATCAGGTTGGAATGACTTTGTCACTTCATGCCTCATGTGTAGCAAACTTCAGTGTCTCCTGACCTGCTAGGTCACATTAGCCTCAAAGAAACTCTAGCTCTTTACACTAAAATGGAGCAGGCAGGAATTTGATAATAATTTTTTATTTTTTTTGTATTATGTTGTGAGGCTTTTGACATCTGTCTATCAAACTGAAATGAAGCGAGGGTTTGTTAAGCTCTGACCCCGTTCCTCTCTACAGAGGTATGATGATGCTGCCCAGGCCTTTAAAGAGGTTTTGAAGCTGGATCGTTCCAGTACAGATGCAGCACAGGAGTTGATGCGAGTGCAGATCACACATCTTATGGTGAGTACAATTACAACTAGGCCATTCAGCAGACGCTTTTATCCAAAGTGACTTACAATTACATGGTGCTATTACATGGAGCAGATAGGGGTTAGGCATCTTGCTAGAGGCTAGAGGATGCTTACAGGTAGGCCAACTCTGGGGCTTGAACCCACGACCTTCCGGCTGGGAGACAGTACACTTCTGTCCTTGTTGTCATGATACCAACATTTGGATTTCGTTACTGACAATGTTTTGGTCTTTTATTTTCACTTGAATCTAGCAGAGGCCCCACTTTGATTGCACAATTGGTGTTCTGCATACCGATTGTGCAGTACGGTGATCTGCATACTTGTGAACGCCTGATTTTTAGCAGCTTGCAAGTTATGGTAAAGGTAACGTTGCCCGTGTGAACGTTGCGTTTGCCAGAGATGTTACCCACATTGGTAAATTAACTAGATTAGACAGTTATCATTGATCTTAATTGCCTCGTCAAACTCTATCTATCGCATTCGCTAACCTGTCGGTCTTTTAATTCTTTATACAACTTTGCATGTCTGTCGGCAAGGTGCTTAGCTAAGTTCAATTTGATCCGTCCCTTTGTCTGAAACATTTTTTTGCTGATGGCCCTTGGTGTCTGTAGGCTTGCCCTCTCTGTCTGCGATGTGCAACCCCAATTTAGAAAAAGTTGGGACAGTATGGAAAATGTTAATAAAAACAAAAAGGAGTGATTTGTAAATTCTATTCACCCTATATTATATTGGAAACACTACAACCACACAATATTGGATGTTTTACCTTGTGAATTTAATTGTTCAAATGACTGTAACGCGCTCCAAAAAAGTTGGGTCAATTCAGGATTTACCACTGTAAAACATTCTATTTCCTTTAGTTACACTTAAAGAGTTTGGGCACCAAAGACACCCATTTGTGAAGTTTAGCAAGTAGAATTTTCCCCCATTCTTCTATTATTCAGGTCTTCAAGTGCACAACTATACAGGTTGCATTGTTGTGCTTCATAATGCCACACTTCTCGGATCACAAAACACTGTGCTTCGACTGTGCCATTGTCCATCTCAGATGAGATGAAGTTAACATTGCAAATACTTTTGGAAAAACAGCCGTCATGTTCTCCAGGTTAAAGAGGAAAAGTAACATCCAAGCTCTCAACAGTTAGGTCCAAAATCCAGTTTCTGTCATAGTATAGGAGTGTGTCAGTGCCCATGGCATAGGGGACCTGCACATCTGTGAGAGCACCAGTAGTGCACACAGGTATATATTCTGCCTTCCAGATGCCACCTTTTCCAGGGACATCTTCCAGCGCAAAAACGCATTCCGCACGGATTACAAGTATATGACTGCATAGGCAGAAAGTGTGAGTGCTAGATTGTGGTGCATTATGAAGCCCAAAATATGTCATTAAAGGCCCTGTACAGTTGTGCACTTGAAGACCTGAAGAATGGGGGGGAAACTGCTAAACTTCATAAACGGGTTTCTTCAGTGCCCAAACACATGTTACCGCTGTATAAATATGATGTTATACAGCGGTAACCACTCCAGGGACAATGCCTCGTTTTGTCACATCGTGTTAAAGCTGCAGAGAGAAAGAAACTGCACGCCTGCAGAGGGGAAGTAGATCGATGCACATACACACAGGAAATATGGTCCTTATTAAAACACGGTCATTCTTAAAGTACAGATACTAATAATATGGGGTATTGTAATGTTTTTAACCGCAGGGTATCGCAATGCCTTTCTAGTATCGGTATACGTGCTACACTAGTCCAACACTAATTTCGGATGCTCTTTTGGGTGAACCAGCGGGTCTCTGGCTGCCTCGCAAGCACCGTATTTAACTTCTCGTGCCGTATTGTGGGACAACTCAAAAAGCTAACTTGAGCAAAAACACACCCTTGCCTACAATTAGACAACAATGCAATAATGTTTACATGCTCCCCATATTAAGTCTTTTTTGTTTTGGTCACGTTTAGCTATGCTGAATCAAATGCATCAGCACTGAACTTCAAAAGTAGTGAATGAATTAACCGACAGCTCCACTTCATTACATTACTTCATTAAACAAGCGTCGCAGCAGTGCCTACTATGGGGACATATACTGGTAGTAGACACTGAGTGCCTGACTCTGCGGTTTCCCTGTTCGGTGGTAATGGGGAAAGAAGGTGAAAATAGATTGTGCTGGAATGTCTTTTGCCGTGGGTGTGACTAGTTTAATAAACAAACTAGGGTTCATATCTTATTTTTATGTGAATAATTAATAGGAGAAACACGGCCAGCATAAGGAGTATTGTGCCGATAGCAATGAGGCAACACGCGTAGCTTGTTTCCTCATGTTTTATTTCTAGCACATAAACATTACTACTCTGATTTACCAAGCAAGGAAACAATATTGTCGTCTTGATGTTTAAAAGATTAATACAGGCTGATTTTGTTATGTTTGCAGGAATATGGCTTCTCTCGGGAGCAGAGCTCAAATGCTTTAATAATTCACGGAACAGTAAATAAATCCTTGGAGGTGCTGTCTCAATTACATTGTACACCAGGTATTATCTAAATTCTGCTCACGGTACTGTAAAGTTAATTTCAGATGTTTGCCCATAGATTGACTAATGTGAACTCTCCTTTGTGCTTAGGAGCCATTTCTATAAACTCCACCAATAGCTCTCCACTGCCAGCCCCATTGCAGATCATTAGAGCCTCTCCTCTTCCGTCAGCCCAGCCTAAACCCCCACTTAATGACCAGCCATTAGGCCCGGTGCAGAATATGTTCAGGCATAATATGAATCCTGCTATAAAGCCCTACAATAAAGAGCCCCAACAACTACCGTGAGTATCAGTCTATATATTAAGCATTAATATTGACTACGTTCAAAGTAGAAAACACTTTAAAGCTGTATAGGATCTTTTTTTGTAATTAAGACATTATATTTAAATTGCAATTGGCTCCAGTGTACATGTAACTGTACACTGGAGCAGTAAATAACAGGAAGTGGTGTTTTCTGCCTTGACAAAGCTATGCTACAGTGGCAGAAAGAGCTGAAAATTAGGGTTAGGGTTAGAAGAATATGACAGCACTCAACAGTAATGTTACACAGCTTCAAATAATATTTATTAAAATATTAATATTTCCTTTTTCCTAACAGGGAACTGTTCCCAATTTGGGTGGGAAACGTGGTTTCTCCAATAACAGAGTCCATGATTACAGACTTATTTAGCAGGTAAGTGAATGTACTTTGCTTCATTGCTGAAGCAGTTCTTTAAAGTGTTGCCTCACTCCAAGTTAGTCAAATATGCTCAAATGTGAGTGACAATTTCCCCCACCGCTTCTCTCTGCAGTGTTGGACAGATCCATAGTGTCAAACATTTGAGTTACAGAAAATGTGCCTTTGTTAACTATACCTGCAAGGAGCATTGTGAGGAAGCCATCCGCCAATTTCATGTAAGTAGTTTCTGCATTATTGGTAAAGAGAAACCCAATGTAGAGCCGTCTTTGAGCGCTACTGGTCGATATACTAGTTATACCTTTTACTACAACATACGTGTGTATAATTTAATTGCAGTTTTTTTTTCTTAAGGCTAAGATCTCTGTACACGCAACATTTCCCTTTCAGCATTCTATATTATAGTGGGCTTACAAAACTACATTTAACCTTCCATTGATCTGTTCAAGCTTGTAATAACTTGGGTTTTTGTGTGACATGGCATGAGAGTTGTATACCTCGTCAATGAGCAGAAAGTTCTGGATGCAGCCCATTGCAGTGTTTGGCCCATGCCGCAAAGGTCTCATTAACCCCTCTACTGTTCTGACGTTTCCCCAGGGCTATGAACTGGGGGGTGCAAACCTTGCTGTAAGATACCCTGACAGGATTCCCTCTGGAAAATGCTTTTCCAGGTCCGCCCACATAGCTGACCACCTGAAAGCACAGAATTTCAGGTGAATATGACGACGAACTCGTACTGTGTTTACATGCACACCATTAAATGGCATACAAGCCAAGTATGAAAGTATAAATCCTCCAGAGAGCTTGTGTTAAAGTTGCTCTAATCAATAATTTCATGCAAACTGTATACTGCCACCCAGTGGCACAGATGTGTCAGTGCCAAGGTGAATTGTACATTGAAAACATTGCTTAGGCCGTTGTTTTATAAATGCTTTCCGCTTTTCAATTACAGTGAGAATGTAACACTGTTATTATAATTGCCAGAATAGAAATGTACTGATTTAAGACATTGCCGTTACTTCCTTTTTATTAGGATATTAGAGAAAGTAAGCTTCAGGCTGCACGTTTTATAATAGCGACTCCTATGGTTCCAGACTAAAGGAAAACCCTCAGTGGAAAAATGGAGCCTGTGACCAGAGACGTGCCATTGACAAGCATTGAAGAAACTACTGGTGCCTGGTTCCTTGCTTCAATAAAACAAATGTTACGTAAACAACCTAATGCCATTTACAAGGTTTTTAAATTCTCTACAATCATTATTTTATCTGGCTTTAAGCAGCAATGATTGCATTACTTAACGGGAAAATATCCGGTTTCTGCCAATGAATCACTGTCCTTAGTTATTGCTAATGTATTATGCAGTGGAGTGAATTTTAAAAACCTCCACTATTTTAAAAGGGGAAAAAAGTTTTATTAGGCAAATTGGTCAGGGAAATTTACATTAGCACTACATGTGCAATGATTATTTTATTATTATACATTACCTCTAATGCCATCTGATCAGAAGTCTGTTACTTCTGGTGGGAATTACCATTTGAATGTTTCTGTCATGGTGGTATCGCCTTATAAC
The DNA here is from genome assembly GCA_025447815.1 of Percopsis transmontana. Lineage (NCBI taxonomy): Eukaryota > Metazoa > Chordata > Actinopteri > Percopsiformes > Percopsidae > Percopsis > Percopsis transmontana. Next base: position 15,790 of record JAOEHI010052522.1, on the reverse strand, counting down.
CAAGGTAGATGACTAAAGTTTTATAAATGTTTTAATCCAAAATTCTCACTTTCTAAAAAGGCATTTGTATGCTTAATCTCAAAGGAATTAAAGCCGCTACCACATTCATGATTGTTTCTCGCTTTAATGTATCTTATACTAACAGCAGATGGCAGCACCAGCTCGGCTTTGCCTCTACACTTGGTGAACTTGGCAATGCAACTATACACCTACACAGCGAATACTAATCCCTTTTCTTATGGGAACGTGAAGCTTTGCAGCGTTGCTTGTAGGCTGCTATTCTTTGAATGTGGCCATATGAATGACTTCTTTCCCAGCAACACAATTTAGGGGTTAAATGGCAACTGAATTAAAGACATGGAAATTTAGTTGAACCAACACTAGACTACCTGCTCATGGAAAAGAGCAGGCATGGTTGCCACTTGCAAGCAGAAATATATTGAACATGCAATTCCTTGCAGCACCCTCTTAAAGAAAAAAAGGGCTGTGATAGCAGCTTTTTAAGTTTAATTGGAAGAAGTGTGTTGTGCGCACCCACCGTGAACTGTATACTGCTGCTCGCAACACAAGTGTGAACTATTGTGGTTCAACCACTTATTAGTACACCTTTGGCAATGAACTGCCTCTTCCAGATGGCCAGAGAGAAAACTGGTAATGACATGTCAACAGAGTATGAAATTAGCCAGCCGTGGGGGAGAAATTCAGCAGTTTCAAACTGAAAATCCTACACGTTCTGCTATGTTTAGAAAATGAGGCTACACTTTCCTTCCCTAAGCAGACGGCGCCTGTGTTTTAGCTTGTCGATGTGTGCGTCAACATCCTCATGTCTGATGTTTCAACACTGTAAAACAGGAGGCTGCAAAGGGAGCTAAGCTCTTGTTAGAATGCTGACATGGCCCATAATGTCCTACAGGGCTTCAGCCCGAGGGCGATGAGGCTTGGCATGAGCAGGACGAAGGCAACAGTAGTCCCTCTGCGGGCGGACCTAGGAATACATGGCTGCCTCAGCTATACGGCACAAGGTCACCATCTCAGGCTGGGCCCTCTAGTGAAATGCAGTGTAACCTATTGTATTAAAGTTGTGAAAAACAAGTGACATTTTTCTTAAAGAATTACACAGCACTCGGGGGACATGGACTCAAACCAAAATACTTTTCTCCAATGCCAAGTTCCGTGTGTGTGTATAGATATGTTATATACTGGAAATCTTCTAGTTTCCCTGAAGGAATTAAGTCTTTCTATGATAGCTAGCATCATAACAAAACAAAAAAGAAGAGTGCACACATACTGTCATCGTTCTTTGTCCAAATAAAGCTTATGCATTTTTTTCTGTGTTGTAAAAGCTCTCAACTTAATCTTTCAGGCAGGAATTCATGTGCACCTGGTTAGAAAATGTATGTGGGGATTTCAGTTAGAAGGCACACCAAAAGGGATTCCAAAGTACTTACAACACAGTTCAGCTGTGTTTATCAAACTTTATCCACTACTACAATAAATGCCACATAGAAAAGTGAATTTCTTATCAATATGCACACCTCATATAGTGGAAAAAATATAACTACCTAATATTGACCTAGCTGATAAACAAATCATTAAAAAGTATTGAATTTGAAGAAAAAAACTAAATCTAGACAGATTTGTTCTTCCACCAATCTATCTACTGTCCCGTTCAAACACATCCAGCACTCCCCATCTCAAAAGAGTGACAGCTTTTATATTATTCACAAGACGCTCCCCGACCCAAAGCAGAAGGCACCTCTGTTTTATCTTGTCTACTCCTTTTTAATGCCTCGTCAGGGTCGGTTCACATACGTCCCTCCGTGTCTACAGTAATGGACCTCAAGTATAAAAATAAGTGCTTCCTCTGGCTTCTAATATGCTGGATGCTTCAGTTGGGTTTTAGATAATTAATTTCAAGGGGTTACAGGGCGCACGCAAGGCTATCCACTGTAGGACCTGCCTTTCCGCGTTATTCCGAGTTCACACCAGCTCTTGACCTGGTTAATCCCGGTTACATCCCAGGGTTCAGCATGGCTCTCGTACGTTGAATTTAAAACAGTTCCAGTTTTCCTAGAGGTCCTTTTTTTCCCCACCACGCTACGCAGGCCGAGACGCCCCGTGGCAGCGCTTTGCAGCGGGTCAGCTCCATAGGCAGATGTTGCTCACAGCCTGGCAGGTGGAGTGGCTCTCGGCGGGCGAGAGGTACAGCTTGCCACTGGGGCAGACGCACACTTCATACACGGCCTGTTTCTGGGAGGCCTGGCTCGGGGAAGGGCTGTAGGTGCCCAGCGGAAGGCTACCCAGTCGAACGGTGCTGGCATCTAAAAGTATCTGATAGAAAGTACAGGAATCACGCTGTGAGTCTATAGCCAATAAAACAGTTAGATCTACCCTGAAGCATTCTACCACAACCTGTGAAAAAAAAAATTACAATTAAAATTAAAGGCAAATGCAATCAGTCAGTTAGTGACACCCCTCACTAGGGGAAACGCTAGTGGTAATCAAGGTGTGTTCAGCAAGGGCACATCCTCCTTACCTCGCCCTCGGTGGACTCCACTTGTAGGTCCTTTCGACCGCTGACCACCAGCGAGCCCTCTGCCGCGTTCGTCTCTACCCCTCTCGGAGCCTCCATGGTCAGGGTGCGTGTTGGAGATTCCAGCCTGAAGACGCACAACACAAGCCTGCATTAAGGGGCACTCCATAGACGGCACCAAACAGATCGCTACATATGTAGATGAATAATAGCACTCCTACTTGCGACTGACATTTAGATGCTATGACAGTGCCTTTAATACAGTGCAATGTTAAATGACTTTGACAATAGGTTAATGGTAGTGTCTTTGTATGTGTCTATGTAAATGTTTGTATTGTACCTGCAATCTATCCATCCGAATAACTTCAGCACCTGTACTATGGTTTGTGTTAAGGTACTGTAGCTCTGGTCATTATTCTAACAAAGTGCTACTCCCAAACCAGCCCCTAATTGTGTCGGCTTATTCTGACCTTCAGCAATACAGAAGCTAACGCAATCATGCGATTTCCTGCCGTCGAGTTTTTGTTTACATAAAGAAGATAGGAGCGAGGAACCAATCAATGTGGAATTTGTTTTCATAACTCATAACCGTCTCAAACTGATTTATTTCCACATCTAGCCCAAATCTGTTTACAATGAATTTTAAATGGGAGAGTTTAAGGAGCCGTCTTGGAATTGCTTAAACCTCCATACCCTCTGAAAGTGACACACATTTTGGATTATGTTGTGTTGGAAATAAACGCAGGAGCAAATGAATTTCATCTGCATTTGAAAAGCCCCTTTGACTTGAAATCGGCTTTGAAATATACACTTTTGGAGAAATGCACCAAGGACCAAGAACTGTGTGACCCACAAAAAGGGATACCTTTTCAAAATGCCTTACAACTACAAATGTAGTAGTTCACAGAGCCTTGACTGACAGAAATACAGCCAACTCCATAATCATAATTATTGCATTACCTATGTACTTTCTTACACACATAGCCTACTGTGTTTCCTGACATGAATTTGTGTGTTCTTATATTATTTTATGCTGCAAAAAGATTTCTGAACTCAACTGAATCTATCCTTGACAACGTGGTCATGTCAAATCGGTTGCGATTCAAGGATATTAACAGTAGACTGAACAAAAAAAAGAATAAACTCGCATACAAGCTTCTCTCACTTTAACGGAAAGATATTTGGGGCACCTCAACCATATAAAATAGGAAGAGAAATAGAAACAATCTTGTCCCATATTCGATTCAAACATTTGCATATTTATGTCCATAATGCAGCCAGGTTACACAACACAACACAAACCTGCTGAGGCAAATTGCATAAAACAATCTATCGGGGCGCCTGCTGGGTGCAGAATGAGCGAGCATTTGGAGCTCGACGCTGTGTTTCCCCCCCACCAAAATCACTCTGCGCCGCCGCCATTGGAGGAAAATGAAAGTGATTTTTCCGGAGTTGATCTGCTTCACTGGTACGAGAAAGCTCAAAAACAATCGTGAGTCAGAGGGGGCCAGAAAAGGAGACTCTTGGTCTCAGAACTACACTTTCCAGTTGAACTGCTCAGAGACTCCGTCTCTCCTCAGTGAATCCTATGCACATCCCAGGCAAAAAGGAAATAATTTCAACCAAGATATTAGCATATTGTATAGACTATTGTTGCACACAAACATTAGCACAGAGGCTTTTTAGGTTTAGAACCAACCCTAGCCACCCTGAGCCAAATGTTATAATACACTTTATAATACATTACGATTCTTCATAATCATTTAATAATATATATACATTTTGAACCATCTGTAAAGTTGTGTAAAACTCCACTGATTAATACATCATGATATTGTAAAAAATCCTAAAATAAGTAGAATTAAAATCCATTCACTTTCACTACTGAGCTCTTAAGTCTGAGGGTGGAGAACAGTACACTGACACCAAGACAGGGAGAGTCTTGTGATCATTTCCTTTGATTTCATCTCTGTCCTCCCAGAGTTCAGCTGGCTCGCTGTGAAACCACAAAGAAAAAAGAGAAGGGGATCCATCCTGGTTGATGAGGAGCTGCATGGAGGCGAGCCAGGATATATCTGACAGTCAGGTGGGAATTTCCAGGCGCACATTTGAGATTGCGAAACGCAGAAGGCCCTGCGGCCCAGGCAGGAATCTAGCTGGACCACAGTGTGGTGGAGGCCCCAGCTCCTCTGTGCTGGCACTGCGGCCAGCATGGTGAATCCCAATGACCTCTTTCACACCGTTCTACCACACTACAGCGAGCGGTGTACAGTATTCCACTAACAGCCCAATCAATTCTCACTTTCATAATCTTATCTTACATTTATGAACCGTGAAGAAGAAAAGATCAATCCAACCGGGGGGGTTGGAATCAATTGAATTCCAACCTTGACGTGAACGTGGTGTGGTACATGAGACGCCAAGAAAATGAATATAGAAAAAGCTCTTGGAAACCGGCATTATTAAGTAAATGTTTTAAGTTTTTTTTATTGTCGTTTGTTTTGTAGCTAGTGCAAATCATCAGGATACTCACTGCACATTGCAGATGGTCACCCCGTAGCCTGTGTGTGAGCGCTCTGTGTGTGTGCGTTTGTGCGAGCGTGGCGCGCTTTGGAGGGAAACTCATCAATATTCCACTCACTCTGGACGAATTAGCTGCCAGAACACTGCTTCCCTGCCAGCGTTGATCTCAGCCCGTTCCTCGGAGCAGTCGAGGTGGACAACAAACCACTCGTTGGAGCTCGTTAATGGACTGACGAGGAGCGCGGAGGGGGCGTGTGTTGGACGCTGTGTTTATACGCTCCCTTCCAACTGTCTTATTTTACCTCACAATGCCTCGGCCTAATGACTTCCTCACTTTCCCATGGAACGACTAACAAATGTAGAGTTTACCCACGCACCGGGGAGGGAACAATGAAACCTGGTTCAAGAGGGTTTCAATTGGCGTAGCCTATTAAAGAGGCCAGACGCTCCGGTTTACAAGTGGGTCCTCGAGAATAATGACACGGAAGGCTGCATCCGTGTTTTCTTTAATTACAGAATTTCCTGTTTCAAATGTCACAGAACTCATTTGACCATTTTATAGCCACCTTCACCAGCTTCATTTTAATTGAATATATGACATTAAGCTCTAAATGCAATCAACTGAAACTTACTTCAGGTCTTCTGAATCTCTGGCTTGGATGAGTGGAGTTTCGACTGAATGTCTGAAGATGGCGCCTTCTGAGCCTAGATGACAAGGCACACGTTTTAACAACACGCCATTATGTTGTGTGCGTCATGTACGTAAACCCAACAGGCTATAAAGGTTGTACCTGTGACAGTGAACTTCCCTGTTCTGATGTGGACCTCCTCCTGGTCCGCGGTGAACAGTAACCTGGCTCCGTCACTGCTGCGCACCTCCACACGCCGGCAGTGGGCCTCCACCGCCTCAGATCCTGTAGAGCAGCGGGTTACCAAGAAGAAGCACTTCATAGCTTGCTAGCTATGAAAAACGTCTTTTTTTGATACGCAAATGTAGCCTAGCCAAGAAAATAAAATAGAAAAAAATAAGCCCCTACATCTCAAGGTTGCTTTTCTTAAAACTTTTTCCCATAGACATTTTAATATAGTTCAAACACTTTGGCTCTTGTTGATAATTCCTCGGTGATTGCTGTGCAGCTTAATGATTCATCACGTTTAGCTCAAAATGTGGTTTGCAGTACAGTACTTAATCGTCACACGCTCAATTGGGAAGGTCAAGCATTGCCCCAAAGAGTCATATCACAAGCCATGTCAAATCACCATCAGTTCTCAACTTATGCTGGAGCAAAAATCAATAGCTATTAATGTTAATAAGCAGGTAATTTGCATTCCAGTGGTCATTAATCAAATAAATTAATTTTGTAATTTGAACTGACTGATGGTTAAACTTGATAATAAGAATAATCCATTGCCCTTTTCAATAAGTGCTTCAAAGGTTAATGTCTGGAGAAACTACCAGATGCCTTCAGGCAGTCAGGCAGACTTCATGATGGGCTGAAGATAAATTTGTTGCCCTACTCGTGATTAAAGTAATTTATAATGCAAGATCAATCAGGCAATTTACAGTGGCAGACTTTGTTTTTACTTAATTGTAGACACAGACATGTCTCATATGCAGGTAATTAAAATGAGTAGATGATATTTAGTTCATAATGTGTAACTCACCCACTGTGAGCTGGCCAGTGAGTTGGCCCTGGCTGTTCCGGGCATTTATTGTTACATTTTTTTCTGACCGAAGGACCAGTGAGCTGTCCTGGGAAAATAGGGTAATAGAGAACAACATTATAATTATTTGCTGTTTGTAAAGTGTGTGCATAAAATAAAAAAAGGTATATACAGTATATACAGTTATGTACCTGTAGAACAATATCAGATGTTTATTTTCCACCATAAAAATAGATAGGGAAGTGTTTTCAAAGTAGGGGGGTAGATGGCCAGGTGATTTGGAGTAACTTCTTTTATTTAGTTTTAATTAACAAAATGTGCACACATTTTTCTGTGTACATTTATGTTAATAGTTGTTTTTATGCTTAGAATTAGAATCTTTCTGAGTGTCATGAGGTATCCTGACTTCATTTTGACTTGACTGACAAATTTCCATTGGCATTGTGCTAAAGTATTGACCGACTGCCAAGTTAGTAAGGTGTATAACTTTGCAGAGGTCGTGGTGTTCCTTTTCCATTCCCCGCCTGCCTCCAAATATTCATGCACATCATGAACACACGGTTTTTGAGGAAGCACTGCTAGCGAGGAAATAGAAGTTCTTGCAGTGAAGTATGACATAAAAGAGGTTACGGGTTTAAACGGTTTCCTGAAGCTCGGCAGCTAAGGCAGTGTTACCCTGAACACTTCTGGGATTACATGAAAGCCTCCGAGTCATTGTGGCTCTAAGGCAAGGTCAGATGCATATCAGAGTGAATGTACATAAAATAGAGACTGTTGTGGCAGGCCCCGTCAGACTGAAAAATCACCACGGGCGCTGTAAGGCAAAGGTAGCATACCTGCATACAATGAAATTCATCACAGACAGAGAGTCAAACTTGGAGCAAACAGCTACAACACGTAGAACACAATTTGCGACTTTTATTTAGCGTGAGGTCACGCCAAATAAACTACAGGCATTTTGCACAGTTTACCTGCTCAGCATTCACACTACACAAGCACACTCTGTGTTGACAAACACTGTGTGTTTGTCAATGCTTACAGCTATTTCTCTTTTGTTATTATTCGTTGAACTACAGAGCTACAATCCCAAATGGTCACAAAACAAACTTGGATGACGGCCAATTCTTGACGTATGAATGCATTTGAGATAGAGTTATAGATAGCTACTCAATTTCTTCACAATATTGCGTTTCTATTGCTGTATGTTCTAAATGCTTTTTAAATGAAAATCAATTCATAGTTTTCAACTATTCACAATTGGCTCTTAAATTAGTTCTCGTCATAGTTATCGATATGAGTAGATCAGTCTCTGTGAGCAAGAGGCTTCGCTCTAATGAATTACACCTGCCTCTGCTATATATAGAGCAGTCAAGGTCCCCGGAGACAATAACTACAGCCAGCCCTTTGAATGGCAGAGACTTGATTAATCTATGCTGTCTGAAACACCATTTTTTTCCATGAACGTGGCCTAAACCTGTAGATTCAATTAACTATAGCAAGATTATTTTGCCAAACCAAGTAAACTACTGTTGTGAGTGTATTAATTACAATGGTAACAAACCTAAATCGAATGTATACATAAAGTTTGACAACTTAGGGAAAGGAAGGCCTACTAATTTTGAAGTGTATCCAGGATATTACTAGAACGAAGCAAAGAAGCTATTTCTATAAATACCATAAAAAACGCATATTTGGTATTCATTTACCTTAAAAGGGCATTCGGAGATTATTTTGCAGTCGTTAGAGAAACAACATTGTTTTGGTTTCAAACACGCGAGCATCCCCTCCCTCACTTGAAAACTCAGCGCGCAAATCAGAGCGACTTGCGTGTTTTTGAGGGCGCTATATACACAGTGGGACAAAATGTCTGATTGTCCCTTTAAGATTCTCATGTTTTTCAAAATGCCAAATTGATTAGCTCCCATTAGTAGCAAAACACTGTGTGTTACTTGTCTGATGACATGCTAAATGCATTGTGTTTGATATAAAAAGTTATGATACTGTGCTTGGTAACGGCTTATTGATCAACAGAGGTTATCTTACTGAAAAAATAAATAAATAAATATATAAGGCCAGTGAAATGTGGTGTAAAATCCCTACAACTCATTGGATAACCATAATCCTTACTCTCGGTGCTTGACATATTTCCTCAGGTGAAAAATATTGAGCAACCCAAAGAGATTATTGTCCTGCAAATCTGGTGCCAGTAGATAAGGGTGCCCTTGCACAATCTGTAAAACAAGACCGTAAAAATGTCTGTGGGTGGTATTGCATCACTAAGTGTGTTAGCTCTAGGTGGGAAGTGAAATACTGGCTTTGTCTAATGTTCCGCTTGGGTATAAGGTCATGGCCACAGGCTATTTGCTGTAGTCCAAGTGCCTCACAAATACATTTAAATAAATGTTTACTTTAAACATAAATAAAGACCCAGTGCAGCAAAAAGTTGTTCCCCGAGTGCAACCCAACAAACCACTTCTTTTAATAGAATGTCTTGACCGCAGGAAGATACACCATATAAACAACCGTAAACTAAATTGAAAAATGGACTTTCGATAACAAAAATCACAGTAACAAAAAGCATGTTGCGACATATTGTGGGGTGCCTGACCCCCATTAAGAACCACCGACCAAGTGTTGGAAATTGTAACTGGTACGTCAATACAAAGGAGCAATTCACTGACCGCCTTTTTATTTTGTGGGACGCCGACGGAAGAGCGTGGCTAGACCTACATGAAACGCCCAGCTTCGAGTACCCGAGATTGCTTTTTGTGCCGTGCCTAATCACTGACAAAGGCTCGAATCAACCGGGTGTCTGCGATACGTGTGGGAGAAGGACAATCTGTATCAACTTTGTACTGGAGCCGTGTCGGGTAATCTTCAAAAGGAGATACGGAGGGGAGGGTGGGAGGGAGAAGCTGAGCAGGAATTTATTGCGTGGGCTTGATTGGAAATCCAGCGGGGGCACTGTAGTCCCTCTGTAATTGCTTGTAATCTCCAGTAGGGTCTGTGCACGGCCTGCGAGGTGCTGAGAGGCAGCCCATTACCCGTCTCCCGCTGATGGGAGCCTCCGATACTACACCGTTTGAGGACGGCAGGAAATAAGGCTGAGAAAGGGGGGGAGCGCGCGCACCGGCCAGGGCGAAATACTTCGACAGGAAATAAAAAATAAAAACTCCCCCCAGAGGAAACACAAGGCTACATCAAAGTTTCCTTCAAGCGAAAGCCTGGGAGAGAGGCTGGCCTTTGTTGTTAATAAAATCGATCGCACTTCAAACTCTGAGATCAATGCCAGCTTGTCAACGGTGTTGCCCAAGTGTTCTCCACGCGAGCTTTCTACAGCAGGCTAGCGTCTCCCAGTTCAGCAGGGCCGCACCGAGGAGCGCGGGGAGAGAACGTACCCTCCTGGACTGGATCTCCTTCACATACAGCGGCTGGAGGAACTCCGACACGCCCTCCAGGCGAATCCCCTCGGGGTCCAGCTGGAGGGGTCCCATGCCGTCCTGCAACACACAGTCAAGAATCATCCCAAGCGGAAACACACGACTTCTGTCCGTCACCCCCCTTCCTTGTTAGCACATTGTGGAAAAACAGCTGCACCACCCGCACCCAGTGAGTGAGAGAAGTCCTTTTCCCCCCACATGTCTCGGTGCTGAAGAACATTTCAGCTAATGTCACATGCCCGCGCTTAGCATACAGCTATTAAATCCCCCTGCGGCGAACTGAACTCAGCCGGGCTGCATTAGGCTTGGGCAACAGCAACTGTATACCTATGCAGGCTCGCCAGACAGCCAGACAGACAGGTGGACCGCTGCTGTGAATGACAGCGAAGAGGTGGGATATCACACAGGAGGTGACAGCGGCAGGGTGACAGCCCGGGGAGGCAGGCTGAGGTGAACCACAGCTATGTGTGTGTGCGTGTGTGTCAGCTATGGATGTGAGAGGGAATAGTAGCAAACGCGCTTTAGCCTTAATTGGCAGATTTAAAACCAAACCACGCTGAACCCCCGGGTCACAAATGAACAGCTGTGGTGCCCCATCTTCAAACCAGGTTTTTTTTTTTTGGGGGGGGGGGGGGGGGAATTGGCACAAATTGAAACTACCAGGTGTTGTTCAGAAAAAAAAAATTTTGGCTTGCGGCAAACCTCGACAGCAACAAATATATATAGGTTATGTAGGCTACAGCAAACAGGACGTGCGTGCGAGTGTGTGTGTGAGGGCATGGCATAGGGGAGGCTCATGGTGGGATATAATGTAAATGATAAGCACGCCATCCCACTGTGACGCAGCTGCCGAGAGATTTTAAAGTAGAGAACATTTGATCTCCCTGCCTAAATATACCTGTCCAGAAATAAATGTATTTTAATCCCAGGAGGAGGATGAAGAGATGTGGGTAGGTATTCATTTATTTATTGTGGTTTTTTTTGTTGGGGGGTAGGAGACGAGCCACCCTACTCCTGGGAGACGTGGAACAGTGAAGTACATTTTCTGGAGTGACACCAGCGGCGCTGATAAGGTCTTCTACGCCTGACACAGATTGATGGGAGGCTGGAGGAGCGGAGTAGTGATAAAGATAGTGCGGGGGGATGCGTCTGTCGCGGGGGGGTTGCTGCCATAAGGAGTTTGTTGACAAAATGGTAGATGGTGTGCATTGTCCCTGGAAATGTCGCGGGGGCTTGGCGTATCAGCCTGCTCGCTTCCCTGTTGGAGATTAACATGTGTGTCAGATGGCCCCGCGTCCAATTCTGCTTCTAATTCTGTGCCAAATCCAGATGGGGGAAAATAAATAAATAAATAAAACACAAAAGGTTTAAAATGAGCTGGCATTAATACAATTCTTCCCTTCAGGCTTTGTGTATTGAGGTCACTGTAGATCCATAATTGAAAATCTATACTTGACCTAAATACTAGACTATAATTAGCATTTGTTGACTATTCTATTGCTGAATGCTATGATGTGCTATTCATGTCTGGTCATCTAAAAAGATGCATTTTGCAGATGTCGTCTTTTATGGTATAAAGGTGAAGAAAAGTAATATTTAAAAACTAATTATCACTATTGCATCATTAAATTCATAACTACACGACACCAATCTGAAATCTAAACTGCACTGTTGTCAGGCTCCAGAAAAGTTAATTCTGAAAACCAAAACATTTGGTTATTTACGACTTTGGCAACTTCACTGGCAAAACAACCGGCGTACATGTGTCGATCAGTCTGTGGGTCTTTCATTTATCACGGCGACTTAACAGTGCCTTCCAACCCTCCAACTCATGGCACCCAGCGAGCCCTCGCCCAGCCAACGGCGCACACTCACCACAGAGAAACCCATGACCTTTATTATCCAGACGGTGAGGGCCAGGTTGACTATCATAGTGACGAGGAGCACCAGCAGGAAGAAGTAGAGGCAGCGTTTCCTCCAGCCGTACAGGCCCACGGGGTAGACGGCGGGGCAGCCAGGGCGCTGGAGGTGCAGGGCCTGGGAGCCCAGGATGTACTGCTCCTGGGTAATCTGGAAGACGAGCACAGACGAGGGCAGTGACACAGCTGGGGGGAAGACAGGGATTGGTGTAACACATTCAGAGCAGGACAAAGGGAACCACAGCTTGGCATATGTGCAGGTGTGCACGGCCATTATTGTGCATGCACCGCCATTATCCCGCTCGCGGCAATGCGGATTTCATCTGGAGAAATGCTTCCAAATGCTTTTGGAGCATCATAAATCATTTCAAAAGTAAAAGTCGCAAATAATTCTTAGTCATTTCTTAGACATTCTTAGTCGTAAGACTTTTGTGGGCTACATGTTGCGAGTTAATGACCCATTGCCATGTGTATACAATTGGTGAATATATGCCATTTGTGATTATGCAACATTTTAAACAACAATGTTTTACTGTAGTTGGGTCATTCCATGAAAAAAGATGGAACAGTCCCTCGTCAGAGCTGTTTCAAGCCTTTCCTGCCCAAAAATGTAATATATTGAAAACAAGATGTGGAGGTAGCCCTACTTCAATCTGCTTAGCGCAGCCCTTTCTCCCTGTATTTCCAGCTCTGATCTCTTGTAAAGTACCTTTAAAGACTACCTGGGCAAACCAATAATGTGACTCGTGTCGAACATTAAGTTACAAGTAGTAGCACAGCATGCCAGCAAAAGAAAGCAATATTGAAGAGGTGATATTTCTGATTATTTTAAGCCCAAACTGTTTTGCAAATTGCAGCAAGATAATGGCTCACCATTTGTGAATTGCATAGTCACTGCTTTTATAATCAGATACTACTTTATTGAGGACTGGAGGGAACTTCAGGTATTACGGAAGTAAATTCCAATCCAAGGAAGATTATATATACAGAGAATCTGTTTGGAGAGCATGGCTATCTGGTGCGTTCATGATCGCAAACCTGGATAGTGTAGGTCGATTTAACCACTGGAAATTGAATGGAGTCTGGGTAATCCATCAGGCACCATGCCTAACAGACAAGGTTATCTGGGTGACTTGATTTTATTAACACAGTTAACACATCAGAGTTCCCTTCTTTTTTTTGGTAATTTTTTTAAAGGGAGTCTTTCCTGACAACAACTGAAATGAGATCATCAGTCAAGATTCTCCACGATGTTAGTTGTCATGATGTTGTAAGTTGTATGATAAAAATGATTGATGGGAACAGCATGCGTTTGTAAGCCAGAAGGTACCACTACAAATCAATGTGGTGAGGTTCTGTAAGAGCACATTTTCACCAAAAGCAGTAAAACAAGCTACTGTAGTTATCCCATATGGCCCAATTCTTTAATCAATGCAACTTCTGAGTAGGCTACAGGAAAAGATCCTCCTACACATTTGTAAACATAGTAAAACATGTCCACCGCGCCGCTCAAGGACAGTAATGAAGGTCAAAAAAACAGTTTGTGTCTTGTAGATTTACGGCACTTATATTTTCAACAATAGTTAGACGTTGACATTATCGAACTAAATCTCCCTTACCGTGTTCACACTGAATGCCACCGTGATTGACAGATACCTGCTACGTGGTTGGCCCCTACCTTCCTGCCACTGACAGCTAATGAAAGTAGTCGCCCGTCACCCTTTAAAAACAACAGGACGCAGTTATTTTATAATCCCATTTGCACTGCTTGCGTGCCTCCCATCCGCTAGCGCCCTGCTAATCTAAATAGATGCGAGACAAACGCGCAATCTTTAAGGTTAGGACATAGTTGCCGATGCTACAAAGTGGACGGCCTAATGAATGTTTTGGAGGTTTACTGAAGCAGTGCCGTGTAAGTGGGGTGCGAACCAGCGTAATTCCGCTAACAACTATGGTAGTGGTATAGACTCCAGAGCCTCTGGGTAAAAAACACTTTGAGGGACAGCTAAGCCGCATGTGCCTTGCAAGGGTATTTGTGCCGGTTCTGACTATAAATCAGACAACAAAAAAAAAGAAAGAAAAGTTAATTGAGAAGGATTCACAGTCAGCGCATGGGCTCATTTATTCAGACCTTGACGGGAGGACAACTTGCCAGCATTTCCGCTCATATTTAATCTCAGATCATACACAAATTAAAGGGCCCATTTCTTCCTCTCAATTCTAATGGAGAAGAGGCTGCATCAGGAGTCTCCTCCATGCCAGCGAATTGTGCTTCACTATTGGGGAGCGGACGGTCCTTGGCAGCACTCGCAACCTAGAACACTTGATCCCAGATCAGAGACGATGACTAGTCAAGAGCGGTCTTCCAGCCAGCAGGTGCTGGTCTCCAGCCACTCGTGACCGGGGCGAGTTTGACGGGGGTGACTCACCCTCGCAGGCTGCAAGGCCAGTTGAGCTCATCCGCAGATGAACGCCGCCGCCCTTGCTCGCCTATGGACAAATTCGCCCTTGCAGCGCTCTTTCACGGCTGATGAATAACGCCTGGTGTCTCGCAGTAGGCTTCGCACAGACATTAAGCAGTGTTTTATTACAAGTCTGCTTGTGGGAGCCATTTATGCCATAAGTGGGCTTTTTTTTGTAAGTTAGTCATAGTGCTATGGGGGATCCAATTTGATATTTAGTACACAACACTTAAGGTCTTGCATGGGACCCACCACGGGCGTGAATGACAGCTGTGCATCCCCGCGGTTCTCCCCATTGGAATACCGACAGAGCGTTCATCATGCATGCATAACTCTAGTGGAAATCCATACCCTGCATGCTTTATTCATCCTCAGGCGCGACATTAGCATAGAGCGCTGATGCCGGGAATAATTAGGTTGCATGCTTAACTGACAGACCCTGGGGCCTTCTTTACGACGATACGCACAAAAGATGCACACTCCACTTTCTAACAAACACTGTCTAGGCCAGGCGTGCGTACACCCCCCAAGTCAACTAAATACTGCAATAAACAAATAAATAAATAAATGCTGCAATAAAACAGCACAGGGGTTATGATGTTTTGTTACTGGAAGAAATGGGCGAGCGGCCACAGTAAAGCTGTTTAGTTTTTGTTTTAATAACATCTGATTGAGTCAAAAATATTTCACTCAAAATGATTCCTAAGTGCTTCACCTCCTGGGTAATGTTGGCTGATGTAATGGTGTGCGTTTGTAACAGTTTGTGAGGACATGCCGTGCACAGAGAGCATGAGTAACAGTGCGGGGTCAGGCACACGCAGTCCTCAAAACCATCTACCCCCCCCAAATAACCCCCCGTCACTGAGAATGTGGGAGGGCATGTCATTTCAATAAAGGACTACCAGGTTTACCCACAGCACGTTCGCCTCTCCTTATTTAACTCCATAAATGAGACTTCTCTCATTTATGGAGGACAGCTGCTCATTTAAGGGGTTCGCTCCGGTGTCCCCTTTGCCCTCCCAGGGGCACTGATGCACTCCTAATGTATCTTCTGCCATTATACTGATGTCTGACCTGGCCCAGGCTTGGTCTGCCTGACAGAGCTCGCCTTATACCTTCCATTTTACGATGCCTGCTCTAACAAATCAGACGTCTACCTTAACTTAATCCAACAAAAACTTCAATATCAAAGCAAACTTTTTTCCCCCTACTAAGATATTAATGACAGGCATATAAGATATATATATA
>JAOEHI010052521.1:0-12824 GCA_025447815.1 Percopsis transmontana | reverse complement strand
TGTAAAATCTCACATGCTTCTGCTTCACACTTCACTAGCTAATCAGAATATACTCTGCGGCTGTTGTGTGTTGCCTTGGTTACAAAGCACTTCAGTGTGGTGGCTTCCCAGTACAGTGCAGTGTCTGGCTGCTGAATGCAGAGGGGAAAGAAACGTAATTTGCTTTGCAGGAGTACGTATGTTGTGCATAGCGCCACATTTATCTCTTTGAATATTGGTTTGTTTATGTCTCCGCGCAGCAAGAAGAGATAAAAGATTCATGAGCATTACCTCACGGGTGAGCGCTACTATTGTGCGCTTTAACGTGAGACGAGTACAAGCAGTTGTTGTTTTCTGTGATACTTATCGGGTAAAGCAGTAATATTCCCTTTCCCTGGTTTCACCCCTTTTAATCTGTTGACAGATCTTTACGCGTTCTGTTTCCACGTGTAATTGATCTATGTGATTAAATATAATGGGGGTCTTATTAGTTAAGTCAAACCCGGATGTTATGAACAATATCTTCTCCAATTTTCTACTCCCCTTCCAGAAATGTCTCAATGGAGAGAAAGGTGCACTAAAATGGGACCAAATGTTCCAGAAGAGCTTGTTCCTGTCTCCGTAGCAATCAGCCTATAAAGGCTCCCAGGTGTGGGACTCAGCTGCCACGGGTTGCATTATGATAAGCCACTAAGATTTTTAACTGAGCCTCTCTGAGAATTAAGGTGCATAGGATTCCTCTTTGGCTACGCTATTTCTCCTTTTGATGCAATAAAGAAAATGGCTGATATCCTTCAGAAGTTCAGTTTCAAAGTGTAATCACGCACACTCATTTCATTTGCTAGTAATACCATGGTGAAAGAGTATTAAACCTTATGTGCCAAAGTATGAGGTATAGTTCCTCCACCCTGGATATTCACATTTTTTTCACCACATATGTACAGTAAACGTCGGACATTGTCAGAGTTGTCAGCTCTGCCCTTTTGTCTACTATCAGCCGCCCTGCGCCCCCTCCTCCCCCATTTGCGCTGCTGAGTCATTAAAAATAGCAACGCGGTCAGTAAATGGGAAAATCTCATCAAACTGGCAAAAGGAAAGGTACGAAGAGATCATGAAGCCTGCTGGAGCCTCTAATGAGATTCTGTGTCAACACCAGGCAAGTTTTTCATCTTAGCGAGCCGACATGAGAGAATCATTAACCCCTGATGCAAAGGTCAACATTAAGAACATCGTACCCTCAGGACTAACTACCACCCTCCCCCACCTCCAACAACCCATTGATTGGACCACAATGCAATGTTGTCTTCAGGCGCTCTCATCCAACTTCTTTGGAAATGGAGTTTTCCTGTCCCTCACTTGTTCAACAAGGAGTCAGGGAATGAACAACATCCAGCACAGCATTCAAACAGGGACACAAATACAGTAAATAGGCTCTTGATAAGATTTAAAAAACAAATCATTTTCAAATATCTTGCACATAGGATGCATACAGGTACTGTAAGCTGGGCTCATTAGGGATTGAACCCACAACCCTTCGGTTGGGGGATGACCATGATTACCACTAGACTATCCCTGTCTGTTTTCCTTCTTTAATCATCTCTGACTCTCTCTGTCTGTTATTTTTCTTTAATAGAGCTCTAATTCCTCATGACAACACTTGTTATGTCATGAGTCATAACATTTGTTTTCCTGTGACAGATTAAAGACAGGCATCGTTTTGACAAATGTCAGAGGAAATATCATTCCATTTCACGAGTCGACGTGTAATATGTCTAAAAATTAAATTACCTTCTTTATTGTTATCATGGACAATCCCATCCATTTCTTTCGTTACAGTTATATAACGATATTGTCAGCAGAAACAATAGTTTCTACAAGACAAATATAATATCCTGCGTTTTATCACTTCTTCACCAGCTATCTTCACTGCTCTTGTGAAAAAGAAAATGACAGAGCAAGCAGTTTACCCGGAAAACTTAGTAGCGGTGCCTTGCGATGCTCTGCACAAAAGGCCCGTCATTATGAATGCATGGCAGAAAGGCAAAGATGTGCTAGATCAAGACCTTGGTGACGTCACCACTGCACTTTGCATGTAAGATGAACATCTCTATAGTGGCAGCATGAATCAATGCTGAGGTGAAATATTAATCTATTTCCATTTAAAATTCCCCTTTAAATTTGCTATTTGTGGATGCTAGGCTGGGTGGCTGTTTGAAGCTCCACGGCACCATAAGTAACCCTTTCAGTAGAGATGAGTTTTGAGGGCAGAAAAGACTCCTACTATCACCTCTTTCTTGAAATTTTAAATTATACCCTCACCCCACACTCCAACTCATGGACTAAATCATTAATGGATTAAGTTACATATTAGTTCATACCCTCAAACAGTACTAAATTTGAAAAAATACACTGTCACGATTATTAGGCCTTACAATGAGTAAAATTACAGTTATTATAGAGAGGGTCGGGGTTAGGCATCTTGCTTAAGCAGGCTTACAGGAAATGGTGGGGATTGTATCCTTTCAACTGGGAGTCAACCACCCTAACCACTAGCCTATCCTGCCCCAATATTTGATCATATATTCTGGGAAATGCCAAGTGTAAATACAAATAATAATAATAATAATAATAAAGCTTTATTATTGTTATTATTGTTTTATTTCTCTTACATTCAGTCTGCACGCACATTCCCTCTCCCTTCTGGAATGCTCGTTGGAGCGTAGTCTATCTTGGGCCTGACGTCAGCTAGGTGGCACACTCGTCCTTAACGTCCACTCCAAAAAAACACGTTTTCCCTCAACTTAATGAATACATTCAAAAATGATACGGGTGATCAGCAGCCCTGCTATGAAAGACCCGTGTCCACTTGGAGGCACTGACATTTGCTGGCACGTAATGGTAAATAATTAACTTGAGAGAGGCCCAGATTGTGTATCGCGCTGTGCTGACAGTACAGTGTTCTTATCGGAGCAACGCGCACGGTGCTCACATCATTAACGCATCCTTCAGAAATCCTGCTGTCATATTTCTCTGCATCCTCTCTTTCACATAGGGATTAGCTATTTTACGCTTAGGCGGTGCATGAGAACACTGCTCCGGGAAAAACAGTTGCCAAATATCACTGCTGGGTTATTTTCACCTGAGCAGCGCTCTTTTTTTTATCCATTGTTCAGGTGAGCGGTACCAGGAAAAGCCTTTAGAGTTCACAGCAGGCTACTGATCCACTGTAAACAGAGTAAACACAAGCAGGGATATTACAATAACATTGTTTTTGTATTTATGTATTGCTGTATTTTGACACCATTTTGATTGGAGTCAAATAAAATGTACTGGCTGTGTCACACTGGCTGTGTCAAGTAAGCTTACCAACGCGTGTTGAACCCTAGCCTCATGATAACATCCTTATCTCGCGAGCATCAGTATGGAACCCCTCAATTTAAAAGCTACATTGTTTCGTAGATGACGACATTAACGTGTGTTAGCAAATTGCCATTCCCACCATTACGAGCTATTCACAATCTCTTCACTTGAGAAGGTTACTGCGGCAATCTGCAGTTTTATCAGAAATGCAGTGTATAACTTCATTGAAAGAAGAACAGACAACAGGACTGACTGGTTATAGGAAGAGTTTGATCTATCAGTTAGCGCCATTAATAGTGAAGAAGATGGGGCTAACAGAGAATCCCTTTGTTATTGTCGTGTTGCCAGGTAATAATCAATCAAGATTTGACAGACTGGGGACAGAATAGTCTAGTGGTCTAGGTGTTGGACTCCCAGCCGGAAGGTTCTAGGGTCGAGCCCCGGAGTTGGCCTACCTGTAAGCATTCTTGAGTAAGATGCCTGACCCCTATCTGCACCATGTAATAGCACCATTGAAATGTAAGTCACTTTGGAAAAAAGCGTCTGCTTATTTGAAACAAGGATTGCTGTTGGTAATAATCATAGAAATGAAATCAACAGTACATTTGATATTCTATATTAATTGTATAGTGTAAGGACTTTATAGCACACAACTTTTTGAGCCTCCGTGGCATTTTAGAAGGCTTCGGGTATTTACACTGTGCATTTCTGTGGCTGCACTGTGCTGAAAGAATTAGACTGGTTTCTTTCTCTCCTTCAAAACATTTTGATCTACCTCGATTCTCCCAACAGCACAAAAGAATTTGATGCATAATTGAACGTTCAGGTATTTGGAGATAATCTAACACCTAATTCTGCTAGGTGTTTTTTAAGATGAACTTATCTACCATGCTAAATAAGTTGAGGCTGTCATCAACTGTCATCAACATACAATTTGCCTAAAAACTCCCTTTTACTTTAATTACTACACCCTTTTCCGTCAGCGCTCTAGTTGACGTTATGCGTTTGTTTGAGAGAATCATGTGTAAGGAAGATTGATTGACATGCATTAGCACCACCTTTTTGACAAACGCTTTTGAATTGAGGGGCTCCAGGCCGATACTCACGGCAGAATCAAACTGGAGCTCACGAGATCAGGATAGTATCGTGAGTAGGGCTGTGCAAAATAAATAGATACAGCTGAGTATCGTGGATATTTTTTTTCCACGATACTGTATCGATTTTTTAGCCCCACATACCGATATATAAAAACATTTTTTTACATTTTTAAGTAAGAAAAATATACAGAACAAGATGGGGATATACAAAATGAAGGACATAATTCAATCGTCAGTACATTATTCATGTTTTAAACTTATTTAAAACAAAGTGTGCAATGCAAATATCGTTCTAATGAATTAGAATGGAAATTTTGAATTCAATTAATTTGGTAACATTTTGTTAATCTGGGATACAATTTGTTTTTGTTATTTATTGACATATATTGAATACATTCATTGGCCATGGGGTTAACTGATTTCAGCACAGATCTAATCCATGTCACCCTATGTCAATGTAATGTTAACTGCTCTTACTAAACATATGAGCTTTACATTTCACGTGGAACCGTACTGTGGTGTTCGGTTCTGTTTTCCCATAACAACTCTAATGGTGTTACACCACATAATGCTGTTATAAAATCTAGGCAAGGAATCATTTTGAATTAAGCATTTTCAATATTAAATTATATTGACAGTATAATTTCATATTCTAATATTCCTTTAGATCTTTATTCTCCGTTGAGCCACTTGGAAGTTAAATATGCACCCAAATATGTTCTAAATGTATTGAGACCGCATGGTTGAACACTGAACACAAATCTAACTGTCTTACAATGGCCAGAGAATGATTAATATTTTAACAGTTTATTCATGAGAGGGTTGCAGGGGGTTTATCCCATTCCTACAGGACCTACAGTTCCCCTACTGTACGTTTATGTACTCACAACTGCGTACATGTTAAAACGTACCATTATTCATTCCAACAGCTCACGTTGAGTGGATGCCCACGGTTTCCCCGGGGTAAAGTGACCGTGTGGACTAAATCCTGAGTCTATGGGGCACAGCTCCTCATACCAGGGGCTGCTGAACTGGGTCTAGACCCAGACCACCTGGGGTCTGGGTCTAGACCCCTTATGGTGCTGCATCATGCGTACAGAGGACACAGCCCACTAATGCCCCGGCGTGTGCACATCCTAATGGCCCTTAAGGACACCGAGTATTGGGTTAATTGCATCAACGTGCCCCACAAATGCTACCAGAGTGCAGCACTGCAGGCCTGCCCGGGCATTGCATCTGAAGCACCAGACCTGCATTGGTGAGTAAATGAAGTATCTCCGTGAAAGACAAAATATAGAGTCTAAAGAGTTGTTTTCTCTCTTTTTTTTTTGTCATGAAAAGAACGATACAACGCGTCCACAAATGATCTTCTGAGGTCGGGAACAGGGAGGGTCACATGCTAATCTCTCCTACTCTGTGATGATAGCAGGAGTTTGAAATCTGTGCGTAATATCACAAAATACTGATTGTATCTCTAAAAAGGGCATCGCTGCATGCGATTTGAATAACAACCAAGGGGGAAAATACACTTATAAATTCCCCACACTTTCCACTAAATTGCCAGATCAAAATTCATAGTCCGTTGAGTATATGAGGGCAGTGTAGCTACTGTAATATGCATTTTGAAGTAATTATCCTGAGGTATCTGGTCAGCTTTCACAATGGATGATAAAGCTCTGCATATAACACTGTCAGAAAATATTAAGATGAACTTCAAAATGCTTAGCCTCTTGGTTCGTCAATTGCTTGCTTTAAAACAAGACTACACCTAATCACAAAAAATATCACCTTTTGATGTTTGAGCCTATTGCTTTATGCTGTGGCAGAAGCCCATCCAGTCTAGTTGCGCATCAACAGCATTTGACGGGTAAAGGATTAGGAAGACTTGTAAAAAAGGTATATCTTGTCTACAAATCGAAATATGCTTCATATTAAGTAACCTAATGAAGTGCGGTATGCGGACATGCTTTCTCGTGGAATTATTTAACAGGTAATCATGGTAGCAAGATAGCCTATATTAACATAATTTCACATGCACACATGAATTCAACGTTAGCGTTTATTAACAAATACAACTTCATACCACCTTTCATTGAGTAATAATGTACCAATATTTGAGAACACATTTGGTGCAGTCACATTTAAATGAACTATATAGCTTTGACTGAAAATTATGTAGGCTATACAGAAAAGTTATTTAAGGATGGAATAATATTTCGAAAGATTATTTTATCCCGCGCTATCGTCGTAGAAACACTATTTTTTAAGTGCATTACAAATTATGTAACAAACTTAAGGATTTGATTTGGTTTGGTTTGAGTTGAACTTGGCAGGTGGATTATCTTTAAGTGAAAACCACAAATGATTGAAAGTCTTTTTCTTAAACGATTCATTGTCGAAATCTGAACAAAGCATACCGTTAAAAAATAGACAACTTACCGTGACACCAAATGTATCGCCAAAATGTAGATCCACTGAAAGTTGACTGTGTCCTCGAAGTGATTATTATATTTTATCGTTCGATCTGGTGAAGTTTGAGCGATTTGAACTGTGTGTGAAATTCTTGCGCTCCTGCGGAATACCATCTGTTGTGCTTCGCGCGTCGAGCCCTGGTCTTTGGGGAGGGGCGGGGCAGTGCGCACAACGCATTTTGAAAAGCGCACGCAGGAGAAAGAGTCAGACAGTCATAAGAGTTCATTTGACAGTTGTTGGGTGGGGTAATTTATTTTTTTCTGTGCATTCTATTAATTCAACAACTTACCATTGTTCAAGATGTGTAGGCTACAGCAGGGGCTGTGCTATAGTGACGAAGGTGCACCCTGAATTTTGCCATTAGATTTGGACTACTCAAATGCAGTCTATTTGTGCTATTTTGATTTTGTAATGCATATATTTGCATCAAACCGCTTTATTATTAGGATTGAGAATTACACACATACACACACACACACACAAATTAAACACAATTGCTGATACTGAATTCTATTACAAAACACTTGAACAATACAAAATGCTTGAAATATTCACCCAAACCTTTTTTGACAGCCTGTCAGTATAGCTGGATGTTCTAGAGATAGCCCACTCTGTATCCTGAAATTCAGTTTCACTTCCATAAGCATGTGTCCATCGGTGTTCCTGACGTTTTTATTCACCAGATATGAAAAACAGCTGATTGTCTAACATCTTGCAGTGGGAAATACTGTAAACTGTTTACAGTTTACAGTATTTCAGTATATATTTTACAGTATTTCAGTATATATTTACAGTATATATTTACAGTAAATACTGTAAACTGTTTACAGTTTACAGTATGTACAGTATGTAGGACTAGATTGTGTCGGCTACAGTGCACAACCAGGCATATCTGTGTACAGCTGGCAGTTGGATTGTTTTTAGAAATAGTCATGCTGTAACATTTTGTGACTTAACCAAACATCCCCTGGGGTCTGTATGTCCATACACATTACAAATCAAGCATGAGGGGAAATATACAGGAAAGTGCATTCCTATTTTGCAAAGAAAGGCTTACCACAGACCCTCACGGGAGGCTCAGAGAGCAGATGAGAATCCCTTGATTTCAGTAACACTGTGTATTGCTCTGCAAATCTGTCAAGAACTATCAGCTCACAATACAATTGAATACTACTACAGATGCTGAGAGATACTGTATACCATAAAAACTGTATACTGTATAACGCAGACGGAAAACCTGATGATCAATGTTTCTTTAGTTTCCGAAACTGCATTTCTGCCAGCTGATTATGGTGTATAGTGTGTATTGTTGCCTGTAAGCCCACATGTGCTGAAAGCAGAAGTTGATTCTTTTCTCCCCCTTTGCCTTCTTTGTGGGGGCGGACAGTACACAAACCCTGGTGCCCCTGATGTAAACATGCTTTCTTTCTTACCCGTATCGTGGAAATTCCTGGGCAAATTTTGGATGTCTTGTCTGTTTATGATAAATAATAATACGTTAGGCAATTAGAAGAGACAGACCCCTTCAAGAACCCTGAATAGAACTCTATTGGAGACGTCCATAATGCCAAAGATGGCGGCTATATGCACATATCCCACCCCTCCCCCCAAAGAGCCAATCGTCTTTATAACGGCCGAACCGGGAAACCGGGAAGTAATAATTGTGGGGGAAAAAAACTTATTTTGTGGCAAAGTCACCAAACTTTTTAAGCATTTTTTATCAGATTTGACTGATGGGGATTCTATACATGCAGTTTTTATGTCTTGTTTCGGTGAACATTTAAAGTGCAGTTATGGCTCTCTCCCCATTCATTGAGATAGGGGCCTGGTCTTATTAGCCTACCCTGCGGGTGTTACGATGGCTGTCAAGTGGCTAGTCTCTTCTATAATGTGTCTGACATTACTCACAAGCATCCCACTAAAGTCATATTTAAAGTATACAGATTCAAAAATAAGCTTTGCTGTCTTATCTCGTGTAAACGTGAAGGAGAAGCCTGGATGTGAAATAGGAGCTCCAAATTGTTTACGGCAGACTTGCGATGTCTGTGACTTCAAAAACTTACAGTCCCAGTCTGTTATTAATCTATTGACCACAAGGCTCTCACACAAAAAATTTTTGTCCCCTTGTAGTTCAACCAGTTCGGTTTCCCTTCAACAGAGAAAGACAGCTTATAAATCATGATACAGCGTTGATTACAACAGTCATGTTCTACAACTCTCATGGGCTATAATGTGCTGCTTGTCTTTTGTTTTTTATATATTTTTTGCTAGTCCTTTACAGCAGCGAACTTTTCTTCCAGTCTGCCTGCTGGTTCCGGTCGCAGAGAGAATATGAGGTTTGGCTTCAAACGTGACATATCACAATGGCGCCCCTGGCCTAGTAGAATCACAGCAGTCAAGCTGGAGTTGCTATAGTAACGGGTGATCAGAGGGTTATTTTTCCGTGTATGGGAACATATTGAGGAGATGACAGAGAAAAGATAATTTCATAATTACTTACCCACAAGACGAGGTTTTGTACAGGAAGTACCAAAAAGATTCTGGTCCGACCAACCGTAACGTTTTTAGCTGCTGCTATGAATGGAAAGTGCCACTTTGGATTGATGTTTCCAAGAGGGGGACGCCGTATTTACACAGGCCAAAGGTTCATATCTGCTGCCAGATATGCCAGCCGGAAAGTCGTGGGTTCGAGCCCCAGAGTTGTAATCCCTATCTTCTCCATGTAATAGCCTCATGTAATTGTAAGTCGCTTCGGATAAAAGTGTCTGCTAAATTGTAATTGTAATGTAAGTCCATGACTAGGTCAAACATACGTAGTGCATGTGTAGGCCTTTATGGCCTATGGAAACATATAGAGACCTTGACCCCTGAGGTCATACTTAATCAAATATGAATGAGGGTAGGAACATTAAGCTAAAAATGCTATTAACTTCAATAGGGATGACTGTAAACCAAACTGACCGTATGTAGACTATATGTTGAAGTGCAGAAATATATAAATATTTTGTTAATCAGATTGATTTGTTAACATGATTTCACCGTAACCCCCCTATGGACAACTTTTGCAGTGTAGTGACTTCTTTTGTTTGAAACTCAAGAATGTGCACAATATTTTAGGTTTTGATGACAAATTTGATGAGCTTTGGCTTTCTAAAATTACAACCTTTAATGTTAAAGAGGATATTACTTAATCTACATAACTGACATTAAACCAATTAAGTAAGTGTATTTTGGAACACTCTTAAACATTCAAATATCTATGTCTGTACGACAGGTATATCAGCACTTCCCAGAATTCTCAGCTATTTTTGGCTCAGCCGAAATATGACAGTAAGCTCATTTTTGTCAAAACCTCTGGAGGTTTAGTTTAGATTCCACAAATGAAAGCCCACGGTCATAGAAGTGATATATCTGCTACTTTCTCAACAGTGATTGTGACTGCACTGACTGCAAATTATAAATCAGAAATGTAGTAAATAATAACTATTTATATCAACAATTTAAGTTATACTGTGTTGTGCACAATTTATATAGGCATCTATTTAAACATTTTTGAAGAAAATCCATGCATGGCCAAGCCTCAAGCTTTAGTGGCCCTGTAAAGGCTTTAGAAATAAATATCAAACTCAAAACTCCCTGGTGTTTAAAGAACACTGTCCTTGCTTTTGGTGTTCTTGACATGCTACATGCTGTGGTAAAGTACAATCAGTTCTTTTCAGGGTACCAAGATAATCGCAAATACTGTACCAGAAAATCAATTCTCAAGAGACCCAAGCCCAAAAGCTATCTCTGAATTTCTAAAATAAGTCTTCATCATACTATAGGCCTTAAGATTCTCTTCACACCAACTTGCAAGATGACCGCATGGTCCCAGTCTGAAAGACTGCCTGGGGCTTTTACAGCAGTATTATTAAAACCCAGCCCAAAGTATTCTTACAGTCATCTGTGAATACTAAACCAGGACATGTGGTTCCTCAAGCCTTCCAACATATTCTGCCTCAGATGCATGCTGGGAGTTTCAGGGGAGGACCCCATTACCGTTGTTGACATTTTGTATGTTGTTGTTTTACATACTGTGCCTACAGTATAGAACCATTTCACCAAGCAGCATTCAACTTTATCTTATCTTATGTAATCTTATCTTGTACAAACATTTCTTGTGTAAAGTCTTGATATTTCATGTATTCTGAAAATATATAATATACCAAATTAATTTAAGCTAACCACATTTAATATTCCAGCAATATTTGGCTTATGAAGTCATAGTAAGATCATCTTATTTACTCCATTGGGAACTTATTTTGAAACACAAGCACTAACTAATGAAATCTCGTTCAGATGCGATGAGATTTCTCCAAAAAACAAACAACACCTATTTAAAAAGTCTTAGACGTCATAGAAGAGTAGCCCTATTATTGCTGTAGCCATTTAGTTGACAGTTTAGGTACAGTGACGGTTTATTCAGGCTGAGCCTAATTATTTCTTTGTAAATGAAAATCTAATTGTATCCTGTGCAGTGTCACACTGGATACGGGATCTTGTGTTGTGCCATAAACGTCCATACAGTAAGAGACTGCAAAGCTAACTGACTGAGATGTGAGACATGATAATAGTAGCTTGAGGAGCAATACTGTTAATGAAGTGTTTCGCACTTTCTTGTTACAAAATAATCGAATGGCCTTTACTTCACTGATATTTACCACATACTTTCCTCTGATAAGCCCTCCCACTCCCTCTGTCCTTCCCTGGCCGTATGCATCATTTGCATTTTGCATCGAATTAATGATTTATGACATAAGTCATAATATTGCTGTTTCACACCATATATTTTAATTGTAACACTTTTGTTAAACCCTCGGCTTCCTAACCTCAAAATACAGGAAGTTCTCATGCTGACATTCTGTAAAAAATAACTGTTCACAGACGGATCAGTATTTTCATCAGCCATTGACTTCCAGTGTCTGTAAATGACATGCTAACTAACAAAACTGACTGCCCTCTCTACTGTTAGTGTATGTTCTCAAGTAACTCCAGTTTGCATATTCTAATTGATTTAATTTAAGGCATATGTACATTTTGGATTAAAACTTGAAATATACTTATACAAACTGGAGTAACCTGAGAATACATTTAATAAGTAGGCACAGAGATCAGCTTTGTACAGAAATCGCCCAAATGGAGGACACTCTATAGGAAGTTGGTACACACTACAGTGCGAAACAAATGTGGCACAGATTTGTGTTTGTCTGAAGTCTGAAGTGGCCTTTAGTTTGATTCAAGTTTTGTTTGCTTTGTTTTGTTTTCATTTTTATTTCAGATTATGAAATTGGTCATGCTTCAGTTGACTACGATAACATTGGGTCAAGCCGTTAATAGAGTGAACTCCGACTTCTCTACTGGCTTCTCCACAAACGTAAGCACACTCATTGAACAGATGAACAGAGGCCATGTACAGAGAAATGAGAAAAGCATTGAAATATGGTCTGTGTGTGTGCTTGTGTGTGTGTGACAGTGCTGGTGGGCGGAGGTGGGGGTGCTCAGAGTGAGAATACACTGTATGTCACCTCCAAACCCTGCGCCTGTGCCATGACCGCTTGCACCCAACTGCCATCTGAACGTCATCTCCATCTGAACGGGAAACACTTTCACTTGTCTAAGAAATGTTGCATGTTACACGATTCGTTCCAATGGGTCTTTGACACCATTTCATGTGGAGGAGGGGTGGTGGCGTATCTGTGCGTATCTGTGCGTATCTGTGTGTATATGTGTGTATATGTGTGTATCTGTGTGTATCTGTGCGTATCTGTGCGTATCTGTGTGTATCTGTGTGTATCTGTGCGTATCTGTGCGTATCTGTGCGTATCTGTGCGTATCTGTGCGTATCTGTGCGTATCTGTGCGTATCTGTGCGTATCTG
>JAOEHI010052520.1:0-16594 GCA_025447815.1 Percopsis transmontana | reverse complement strand
TGATTTGTTAAACCATTTACATAACTGAATGCAACCCCCGTTCCCCAGCAAAATAAATAATTCCAATCGACATGCCCCCCCCCCCCCCGACCAAGGGATCATGGG
Organism: Percopsis transmontana; assembly: GCA_025447815.1. Taxonomy (NCBI): domain Eukaryota; kingdom Metazoa; phylum Chordata; class Actinopteri; order Percopsiformes; family Percopsidae; genus Percopsis; species Percopsis transmontana. The sequence continues at coordinate 16,489 of JAOEHI010052520.1, read as the reverse complement.
ATGATTTTGGGATTAAACAATCTGATTTCCAAATTTCTAGAACTTTAGTTTTTAATTATTTAAAATCTTTTTATAAAACCATCCATATATTTTTGGTTTTCATAGGTGCAGACTATAAACAACAGCCATGTTGTAGCCATGGCTCAGATAAACCGCCGCTGTACAACCATGCAGGCTTGTGCAAATGTGTACTTTTGTTCATAAATGTGTCCATTTACCATTACATTATCAGTATTCCAGGCCAACGTGCCAATAAAAGGCACAGTAGAAACAGCGCTTGGCTTTCTCACCCCAAAACGATGAGCTCTCCGTACTTTACGGGGTCCTTCTCTCCAGGGAAGACGCCGTCGTGGGGTTGCGAGCTCGAGCCCAGAGGAGGGGAGGGCTGGCTCTTGTTGCAGGACGGCCTCAGCTCCAGAGGTGGCGGGGGACACAGGGCCTCCGAACTACCCTCCAAAACCATGCCCACCGGCCACAACGGGGGCTCACAGCTAGGAGACGGGGCGGGAGAAAGAGAGAGTGTCAAATAATGTGGTCAAACTGACGGCGTAAACAAAAGCAGTTGTGATGAAAAGGAAAACTGATAACTTTGAACGTACGCCATATACAAATGACCTGGATTAGTGATTTCCATTTGTCATCGTCGCTATCAACCTTTACCTTGCAAGCCTTTCAATAGAGTGATATGGTTCACAAATGAAAAGTAGACTTAGACCAGACTTCGGTTAGGATTCAATGAATGTCTCATAATGCAAAGTGTTTAATTTGAGAACTTTTTATATCAAGCAAATTACCCAAAGCCCTCCCATTCAGTGTGGTAAAACACCTCGGATATATGGCCGATTAATTCAATTCAGCACTGCATCGCTGGTCAGATAGTGTACATTTGATTGTAAGCCTGATTGTCATCCCTCTTTATGCGACTGAAGTGCTTTGAGTTTGCTGACCCAACGCATTCTACAAAGCATCCGGCCATCTTGATAGGATTGGATGTGTTCAAGTCAAGTCTTTTTTCTTTTCACTGTGGCAGACAAAAGGACAGCTGCACCAATGTTCATGTATTCCTCCATTGGCCTCATTGTTGTTTCTTAAGGTGACAAAATGAACTTCTACAACCACTGGGAAGTGTTACAGCAAAGCTCGGGAACAATCTTGAATCTAGAAGCAATAGCGCGCCCCCTTCAAAAGCTTTTACAGTTAACAACCAGATAACCGCCAATCGACAACCTGCTCTATCCGAGAGTATTAACGAAGCCCGAGAGACTGACTTGCAACCTTCTCCGGAGCGTTAGCTAGCAAGCGGAGGGGCGGAGCCGGCTCACCATTATTGACTTTCCTTCCCACAAGAGCTTTATTGCCATTGCATTTTAGAGCTCTCTGTCTGAGTCCTGTCAAATTAAATCAGGCACTTGCCTGAAAAACACATAGGACTCAAAATACAATTTTCCCATTTAGATAACAGAACTCTGTAAGCAGAGGTAAAAAAAACTACTGAATTATCTAGTGAAGTGGAAGTACTGTTCCTTGACTGAAATTGTACTGAAGTAGACATAAAAGTACTGATATTAAAACATACTCAGTAAAACGTACTTAGTTTATAGCTTACTTTTTTTGATGTTTTTCAAACAATTAATACATTTTAAGGTTAACTTATAGACTACATGTATCCAATGTAGTACACTGAAAAAAGGGGAGGAAAAGGAAAGTATTGTACAGTAAGTAGTAGCACAGAACGTAGTGTGTTAATGAGGGACATTAACATTTGAAAAGCAACTTTCAACTTTTTGATTCATCAAAAGAAAGACAAACTGAATTGGACAGTACCTCTGCATCAGCACAGCTGGAGCTTTCTAAAAACACTATTTTGAGAGACACATTTTTAGAAATATAAAAAAAAATAAAAATTTGTGTGATCTGATTGGATGTTACATGTCAATTTTTGATTGGCATGAAACATTCATGGCATGTTTAGAATCTAGGCAGTTTTTCTAGCTCCTAGAGGCTAGGCAGTTGTTTTTCTAGCTCCAAGCAAATCGTTTTAAAGCTAAATAAATAATTTAGACTACTCAGTAAAGAAAGGATGTACAAAAGGTACAAAAAAAAAAAAAAAAGTACTTTACTAAAGTAATAAGAGTAAAAGTAACACTCATGATGAGTAGAAAAGCTAGGGGGGCCTTCCAGGTGACAAGCAAATTAAATAACAGGAAACAGAGGGATAATTTGTTCCATTTGACTAATTGTGTCTATATAGCTATTTTGACATTGACCTTATTAGTAAAACAGAGTTTCTCTGCTGGCAAATAGAGGTACCCAGGTTCTACACCAGTGCTTAATGCTCAAACCTATTATTAATCAAAAGTGGGTGAGACCACCTACACGATGGGAGGCAGGCGGTACAACAAAACCTAGAAGCTTTGTTCTCTCTTTGTTAGAGATTAGATAACAGTCCTTGTAACTCAAACAGCGATACTAAAAACGTTATATGGATTTTGCTGTTTTTGGTAGGATTTGTGCAATTTTCAATTTATCTTTGAACCAGCTCTGTACCGAAGCCTTTTCTGATCAGTGTACTGATCAGAAAAGTGCACAACAACGTAAGAACTACATTAGCCATGGGTCAACTGCACGCCCATATCAGACTTTATTGAATCTTGGTCCATCTAATGGAGCCCAATGAGGAGAAGATCTCCTTATAATGAGATGACGGATGGCAGACTGCAGATCCAGGCAGCCGGCTAGCATTTCACAAGCCGAGGCTCCCCATTGCTTTGGTGGTGAGGCTATGTGCGTGCAGGGTGGAGGGGAGAGTCTTTTACTGGTGGCCCGGCGGGCAGAACAGCCCGGCGATTGCGAGATCACCGGTTCAGTTCTAACTTCTTATGACCTCTGCTGCTGGCCTCTAATCTCTCCCCGGCTGTAAAGGATTTGGTCAAGCAGATATATAGTGAAATGAAGATCCATGGCGGTCACGGGTAGGTGGCTGCGAAGCAAGGGAAGGAGGGCGTAGGTGGGGCTTAGAGGGCACGGGGAGGTGAGGAGCCAATGACACGCAGAGAGGGACGGGGTCGCCGCGACGCAGCGGTGGCACGGACGGAAAAACGTGCGCGGTAAAAAGCAAAACAAACCAGGCCTATATCGGCGAGGCGGGCGTCTCAGAGATAGATTACACTTTACAGAGGGGAAAAGGAGTAGGCGAGGGGGGGGGGGGGTGATATTGAAAGCCGGACCACTGGATGCGAGTGTGTGTGTGTGTGAGGGGCATGTGTGGCGGCGAGGCGCATGCGTGTCCGCGCCGGGCTTTTGGCAGGGTGATGGATTGCCTGTTCTGTGCCACGCATTTTCTAATCAACCCGCCGCCACATCCTGGGGGTGGAGGGGGGTGGAGAGGGGAGGGGAGCAGGGAGAGAGATGGAGAGAGGACTTGGGAGGAGGCGGAAGGGTAGGGGGGGGGGGAGACAAAGAGAAGCTATCTTCTGACAAAGAAAAGACAAAGGGAGGAGAGAATCATCGAAACAGATAAAGGAATTCAGTCCCCAGCCACAGGAAGGGGCTGTGTTGTGGGAAACGGCTGCTTTTGATAGTGCCTCTGACAGAACCCAATAAACATGCGTTGCCACAAAGCACAGCCCTTACTCTACACAAGGCCTCATGTATTTCACTGATGACATTCACTACTATGCTTTATCTGTCTCAGGTGATTCTAGACCCTATATATTTATTTTATGCCCACTATTCTCCCTCCCGCTACTGCGGGGAAAAGGGTGGAAATATGGGAGAGAACGCAAAGAAAGAAAGAACTAAAGAGAGAAAGAGCTATCTCTTTGTTAGAGAAAGAGAGAGGTGCAGACGGTCCTAAAATTGTCTTTTAGAGACAAATGAAGAGCTAAATATACACGGTGATAAATGTAGTTAGGAACTCCTGAATAAATTATGTATTATTTCAAAACCCTCTTTGAAAATGTATTATTAGCCAACGTAATTCAGTTATGGCGTTTTACTTGTTAAGGCAGCAGCAGTAGAATGACTATTTACCGGCTGTCATTCATCCAGTAAGAGACAATAATCTATGGTAGTTTTGCCTATTTGGAATTCTATAACAACATGAAATCAATTTAAAATACAAAATGTAATAAGTGCCCACATGGTTTATTAAATGTACAATATGAAATGAGATAATAAAGTCCCAGATAAAGTCAAATATAGAGGGTGTGTGAAAAAAGATCTTTGTTGTGCTTTTTGTATTTTAAAATGTCCCCAGGGTCTCCAAAATGTGTACAACTCTTTTCTCTGCATTACATAACAGTTGCAAATCCAGCAAACCGGTGCTATTGTTATTAATCTTTCTCCTCCACAATGAAACGTAGCCTTCTACTCCTACGTCCTTTGCTAATGTTTCCCGGGTGGGTCATCTATAGTATTTTAAATCCTTTCAATCCTTCCCAGTGTTCTAGCATGGCTTTTTGTTATGCTGTCCACTGGTTATGTCACCGCGACATAACATAACAATTTATATCATACAAAAAGATTGATACAGGTGTGTTTCTCTGTAGTGTACCCTACAATTGTGACTGGCCATAAATGTCCCTGTTGTGTGGGATGTAGACAATAGCACATGAGAAAGGTGTAAAAGAAAAGAGCAAAGGCATTTGCAGACAGAGAAAGGCTGAAGAAAAACACATGTAGCACTTTAAGACTGGGCCATTTGAATATCAAACAAGGACAATTCAAATCGCCTGGGCTTGTAACCGAGTGTGACCAGGGCCTGTAGATGAAAGAGCCAGTAAGAGACTGGATGTGCTCTCTTTTATAGCTTGGGAGGGCTTTGACTTTGAATTGTTAGTACTGTAGCAGCCCATCAAGAGACTGAAACTACCAGAAAAGTCGATACAACCGCCCACAATATCCAACCTCTAATACATCCAGCCGTATTCTAGACCGCCTTTTCCTCAGATTTGAAACGCGAGACTCGCGGTACAAGTGGAGCTTCTTTACCCCCCAATGAACCCTTTCTTTTTTCCTGCTTGCTTGACAACCGCCGCGCTGCCGTGGAACACCCTGCACACACGTAATACGACCATTCACCATCACCTCTCTCTCTTTCTGTAGGCTACTACACTGCCTCATCCTGTTCCTCATCCTCTTTTCCTCTTAAACTGTCCTTCAGTCTCTCCTTTAAAAAACACAATTTTCCATTGCCCTCATTATATAAACCCACGTGTTGGCTGAAGGCTTTTCTACCGTCCTCCAATCCTCTTCAGCTCTTCCTTGTGACCTCTCAACCTCCAGCTCTGCCCCGGTTTGCTAGCAGTAAACAGTCAAGGTCCCGTCTTTAAGTTGCAGGCCTCTCTGAGAGAGAGATGAGACGGAGGTGTAGGCTCCCCGTAGGCAGGCGGTAGCCAGGGAGAGGTATACTGGGGCCCTGAGGTCACCACGGGGACTAGGGGACAAGGGATGACGTGAGATACCCTGGTTGTTGTGTATCCCATACTAGAGAGCCATATCACTATAGTGCCACTGTTAAGACAGTGACACTTTGTTTTTTAATATGAAGATCAAAAGTTCTATTTCTCATATAATAATGTTGACATTATTCAGTAAAGAAAAAGGAGAAATTAAATGTGGTTCAGACAGAATATCAAGCACGGTCAGAGTTGTGAGCCATCTCGAGCATCCGAGTCTGTAGGCCTGTAGACAGGCTATAATTTCCTTATAATCTAAGCATCCCGGAACCATCTAGAAAGAGGAGAAGATGCGCAAACGCTCCGAGGTTCTTCGGTGCTGAAAATTTGGGGAAAATTATTCTAATATGGCCTCTTTCAGTCAAGACATCTTATTATTGTAGTGGTTTTGTTTGCCAGTACATCGTGACCAGATTGCAGCGGATTGCGTTTCCCTGTGTCACACTGTTGTGATCGCGTAGCACTTATCTAGCCTATCCAACACGCAGTAAATAGTAGCGTTATCAGATTTTCTTCTCCGGAAAACAATAACACCACACTGTTTATCGCTAGAACATCTGTCATTTGTTTTGGAGATTAAAAAGGGAGCTCATTTGAACCACCTCTGTCTACCAGGCAGGAAAGTACACAAGGGATCCACGACACAGACAAAAAAACACCACATTGTAGACGTCCTCACACACGCAAGCTTACGCACAGACTCCTCGTTATTCTGAAAGCACTAAAGTGTTGTATGGCTAAATAATACAGCCCAGGCGTTTAATCTTATCAGTAGCCTATCACAAATATAGTAATAGTGAATACATTTATTATAGAAATGTTGACAATAAAAATATAGGATACCCGTTGATGTTTGCCGAGGGAGGTCCACTAGGTCGTATTTCCCTTGGATTGTCAATCCCCGCACGGCCTCGAAATCGGGCACTGCTGCGTTAAAACACCACTTGCGATGGTAAACTGGACGGAATAACCATGGAGCCCAGCACTCTGCATTGCCTCTCCGTTGTCATCGCATACATGGGAGACTGCGAGATGCTTGTTCCTCTAGGAGACTAGTCGTGGTCCAGACATCCTCTTGTCACGCCTATCTCTGTCTCTCTAGCGCTCTTCACAAGAACGTTAAAAAAAAACAAAAAAAACGGAATCACAAGTAGCTACCATAGCGCACACGCGTTGCGATTCGGCGGTTGGTCAGGACTCCGTGGTTCTTGCGTAAACCCGCCTCCAGATTTTCACAACGTTGTGGCTCCGCCTACAGATCACGCCTACACGCCCGATGACTGTACAGTAGGATATACTGTGCTGTCAGGTAGACAGCAGGATTGTCTAGTTAATAGCAGTATGCATGTTTTGGACAAAGGGATGGGGCAGATTGTGCAACACAGCAGTTACCATAAACGTATGATTTAGGCTCTAAACAATAGGCTATGACTCGATATTCGACGAATATTCTACGCAAAAACTCGTCAGAACCAAGGACAACACTGAATAATAACAATACTACATGTTCACAATGTGTGTCACAGGCAGAGCAGGAGTAGATTTTTTTTAGTCCCTGAAAGTTTAAGGCACAGCTATAGGGTACTTGGTAAAGCCTGTATAACATTACGCATAACAATGCAATTATTGCAAATATTTGCCCCATTCAATGTCAAAGTTAAAATCACTATTAGACGGATACAGTAAAATTATCTGATCCTGAGTGGGCTAATAGGATCAAAGCTACTCCTTTTCAGCTTGCTGTTACTGACATCTACAGGTGTCAAAATAGATCGTCAGTTGGCAGTTGCACATTTTAAACGCAGGTGCGTGATGACGTCGAAATTGGGCGCCAGAAGCGCTAGCGCACGATTAGCTCGCTTCATGTTTTCAAAAGAAGACCTGTCATTTCCTCTTTCGTGCCTTTTCTTTTTACCACCTGTTTTAGTGCAGAGTAATCGCTTCGCATAATTCCGACCACGGATTTCCTCTCGTCATGGGAGATGAGGAGGATTTATTACCGAACCTGGTGGCAGAGGAGATGTACAAGAATGGCGAATTCGTGCCACCAGACGGAATATGCTGGCTTTCAGTACTGTCCTGTTTACTGCTCGCCTGCTCTTATGTGGGAAGTTTATATGTATGGAGAAGTGACCTGCCGAGGTAAGTCTAACAAATCGCGCACTGAAGCTAAATGTTGATTTTTACCAACCACACTATGCAGAAACCCTGCTATCCGTGAACTTATCATCTTTGCCTTTACATGTATACGTCGAATAAGATTATGAACCGTCTCTGCATACGTTGTGGAAATCGCTACAGTGCCTGCTGCTCAACTGGTGGTGACAGTCTGACTAGTAGATTTCCTGCTGTGATTGATGAATATTGTATACTTTTTTTTCTCTTTTTCTCTTTCTCTCTCTTTCTTTCTTTTCCAGGGATCACCCAGCAGTGATAAAGAAGCGCTTTACAAGCGTACTGATCGTATCAGCGCTGTCGCCCCTCTTTGTGTGGGCATGGAAGGAATTTACAGGTGTCACTGTGAGTTATTTTGACATCATTTGACGTCAAAGGAAAACCAAGACTAACATTTGTTAGGGCCATTGTTTCAAGACTATATACTTATACATTGCAAACTTATAGGTCTACATATTTCTCAAAACGTCACTGAATTATTTCTCAACAAATCACCTAGTGAATTCAAAAAAAGTTCTTAACTATGTTGGAATATAGAAAAGAACCCAATAGTCATTGACCAACTTTCTCTCCAAACAAGATGCATCAGCCTGTATCCAGGCCATACCCGATGTTGATATAAGCTTATACAGTATGTGCTTTTAGAGAAGCATCTTAGCTATTGTTTTAGGCTAAATAAGATGCCGTAATATATATATATATATATATACACATTCACTTCTGTGTGCTTGTGTGTCAGCCCAGCCCATCCTTGTTGGCTCTGATGGGGATCCGCTTTGATGGCCTTATTCCAGCCGTTATACTTCCCCTCTTGCTCACGATGGTAACACACACCCACACACACACACACACGCACACTCAAAGACAACCTATTATTTCAAGATAACCATATCTGCTTGCCACCACCATCCCTATTATATTGTAGTCATGCCTAAAGTTAGTCTCTAAAGTCTCCAGAATGTACCTTTTCAGAATGTTAGACACCCTGTCTTCATGCTGTATGCCAGGTTCTTTTTCTGGGGCCCCTAATCCAGCTGGCCATGGACTGTCCCTGGACTTTTATGGACGGTGTGAGGGTTGCTTTCGGTGAGACCAATTGCATTCGGAATGTTTGTCTCACCCGTTTGCATGCACGCCTGCTTTCTGTAGTGGCAATGTAAACATGTGAGATCATATAAATTTGTTTGTAAAATGGGAAACTACCATCCACCCTCTCTCGCACGGTTACAGACCCGCGGTTCTGGACGCTGTGCGTCAGCGACATGCGGTGGCTCAGGAACCACGTGGTGGCTCCGCTCACGGAGGAGCTGGTGTTCAGGGCCTGCATGCTGCCAATGTTGGTGCCGTGCACTAGCCCATCCACCGCCATCTTCACCTGCCCGCTCTTCTTCGGCGTGGGTGAGTCGCCTCGGCAGTCAGAGACAGGGAGCAGCCTTGTGGGAATCAGAACTCCTAAGTGCCATGAGACTTTTCTAAGGATCCCGGCTTTTTTTTTTACTGTCACAGCCAAGAATATTGTATCTTCAAACAGGCAATTTATACCGTATTTATTTATTTTATTTATTTAGATGAAAGCACAAAGGATTTTGTCCTGGGGCCTCATTTATTTAACAAAGTCCCGGATTTAGCCGAACTTGTCGGAAATGTACAATGATGACGCGTTGCATACATTATTTTGGATTATTCTACTTTGGTATCGGATCAAGTAAAAATTATATAAAGTCACAACTTTCACTTCTGCTGTGACGTGTAGTCGTTCTACTATTCCTGAGATGAAGACAAACACTTTATGAGGAGAAGATAAAGAAACGCAACGTTTCTTTCTGATTTCTCGCTCTGCATTTGTCATCTTCTACTGCATGTGAAGTTAGCAGATTTCTCAGGTGTGAGTATTTTAATATTAATTTGGGGCGGTTTTCCGCTTATTTATAGACAATTGTGGGTGTTAAGTGAGTGTGACTAGAAGCATGTTCGGTCATGTGCGGTAACGTTACGGTTTTAGTGTAATTAAAGGGAACCTTGTGTGGACAAGCATGCATGTAACGTTTCACAGACTTGAATATTCAGAGTACGCACCTTCCTATATTTTCTGTACGTAACATATGTTTTTGTACTAAGTACTTGGGTTTTATAAATGAGGCCCTTGGTTTCCACAAACTTACTATGACTGGGGCTTTGCTCCTCTACAAACAGTAGGCCTGCAATACTGCTTGTGGCCTATTTATTGAAACCAATATCAAGATGGCCGCAATATTTCCAGGAAGAACGGCACAGAAACGCAGCTAATCAAATCTCTGCATGATCTACCGTGCACGTGTTTTTGTTGACGTTGTGTTTCTAATCGTGTATGCAGCCCATTTCCACCATGTCATTGAGCTGCTGCGCTTCAGACAGGGCACTGTTTCTGGAATCTTCCTGGCTGCAGGTACACATTTGCATATCCGGTTCCTGCCTCATTTCTTTACACTAAAATGCACTGTGATGATAATGATACTGACTTGTCCTGCTCTTGTGTGCCACAGTGTTCCAGTTCTCCTACACGGCAGTCTTTGGAGCCTACACTGCCTTTATCTTTATCAGAACAGGTATGGGCACAGGGCTTTAACTCCATTTAGTGGGAAACCCCCCCCCCCCGTAATGTTAGAAAAGTTTAATTGGGGGAGGTGTTGAGGATTGCGTGGGCCGAGTGAATTGAGTGTAATGGTCTGCCACTTGTGCAGAACATTTCTCAGCTTGAGTGAGCACATTGCGCAGCAGTAGCTAATTAGCCTCAAGCGGTATTGTCAGTTTGGCTTTCTGTGTGTTAAACGTAACATAGACAGCATCTTCATCGCTCTTGACATCTCCTACATTCAGTATATATTTTTTCTTCATCCTGCTGTTTACATCCACAATACTTAGTATTAGTTTTTCTTCCAGTTGCGTTAAGAGAAACTGCATTCAGCGTTTGCTCATCAAAAGCCCCTTGTGTTGCCATTCAATTGGTACACCACAATTCTGAGTCTCCGGCTAGGTGCAGCCGACACCGGCATGAAGACTATCACAATGGTCCTCTCTCTGTCCTCAGGTCACCTGGTGGGGCCCGTCCTGTGCCACTCCTTCTGTAACTATATGGGGTTCCCTGCCATCAGCGCAGCCGTGGAGCATCCGCACCGCGTCACCGTCCTCGCCTGTTACCTGCTGGGGGTCTTTCTCTTCGTCCTCTTGCTGTTCCCCCTTACAGACCCCACCTACTACGGCATTCCCACCCCCGTCTGCACCCTGGCCACCTCCGCCAGTTCCCTCTGTCTCTCCTGATCCCGTCCTGCCTCCCTGTCCCGCCTCTCGGAGGTGATTTCACCCCTTTAGACGCCAGAAGCCCGCTCCCTCCAGAAGCCCCGTGGCTCCATGGTTGTTTAATTGATACGGGAGGCGTTGGGTCTGACCTGGACGAACAACGAGCCATGTGGCTAGACTACGCTAAGCCACGCCATAGGCAGCTGGGGTATCAGAGAGTCACTCCCTACGGCTAGGGTGAGCCTCAATACCTGGTGCCGGTACTGAAGAGGTAACATTTTCCAGTTGAGACGACAAGGCTTTGCTGTGGTAGAAAACGCGTTCTGTTGAATAAGTCTTTTAGACATAGAAAGATATTAAGTTTAAGATCTTTTGATGGTGACGTTTTAATTTTATTTATATAAAATTGCATGTTTCAGTGCTGCTTTTGTTAGGTGAGTCAGTGAATAGGGATTGGTTGGTGTGAGATTTTTTTTTATTTTAACCGTTTTTATGAACTGCTGTTTTTGGCGTTCTGGCCCTTAAACGTTGTTCTCACGCACACTATGCCAAACAGTTGGCATGTCACCCAGACCACTACACCCACAATCTTAAATTCTGGATGTAATCTCCAGATCTCAGCCCATGTTTTCATTCCAAACACATTGCTTATGGAAGCTTCTAATCTCTGTAGCAACATCACCCACATGACTGATATGTTTTTCTAGGCTTTGTCCCAAGTGATTTCTTTATGTAAGGGTGTGATTCATTCTCATATCCTTTAAAATTTATAAATTTCTTTTTGCCTTTTTAAAATAGTACATTCACACAACTTTTTATTTTATTTACATTTTTTAAAAACAAATAGATTTCATTTATTTACGGAAAAAAACAGAAGTCCCAACTCTCATGTGTTGCTTTACAGAAACTCAAATACACCACATTAACCACTATTAAAAAAAGAAATAATAATAATATACTGCTAAATAGGTTTTTTTTCCATACGAGGAGACAAGAAAATAATGCTTTTTATAACCTACAGTTGGTAGGCGTGCACTTTTGTGCACACATGCGGCTTTCTTCATTAATAATGATTATTTACGCTCATTCCACTTTTGTGTTTGGATGTTTATATAATTTATTGGGCTTTAGACAGCCATAGTTCATTGCACTTAATACACTGTCCTGGAAAATCTTGCATAAGGCATTTAGAGGCTCAGTCATCTTTTTCGGATGAATTATTGATGTCAGAGGAAGTAGTCTTATTTTCTGATGTGTGTGTAGACGATTTATTTAACCTGGTCTGACTAGTGTCCTTCACTCTGAATGTATTTAAATCGAGCCCATGCATAGACAATCATTGCTCCATGGAACACGCTGTAAATTGTATGGCCTGCTTCTCCTGTTTGAGGCTTTTCATGCCAGTGCAAGTTTTGTTTCCACTAAACTACGAAAGGCTGATTTTGTGTAGTGCCTTTAAACCTGATAAATGTGAGCTAGTAATGGAAATCAACACATCTAGTGTTGAACTCCCAGAATGGTGGAAGCTGTATTGTTTAAGCTATATACATACTGTGAAAAAAAAGGTCAGTTGGCTTTTCAGCTAAAAAGTATATGGGGTTTAGGGGCCCGCATCAGGGAATTACTATAGTGGTGCGCTGCGACGAGGAACCAGAAAAATGACAATGTGCTAATTATTATTGATGCTGGGGTGCATTGACGATTGCACTGCAACTCTGTGGAATTTACACCAGAGGGCACCAGTGTGCTAGAACAGAGCCATCGCCATCAAAAGACCTCTGCGGTCTGTTCATTTGTCTGCTCTGACATCAGCCATTTATCAGTTGAAAATCCAATTCACTCTAACGTATTTTCCCTTTGCCATCTACTAGATTACGTAAGGCTCGAATAGGGAAGATGAATGCAAAGGGGCGGAACTAGTTATTCGACACCCTTCTCTTTGCTGCTTAGAATTTTCTCTGATCACATTAATAAAATCATGCGACCTTAATGTACCCTCCCTTTTCCCCACACTTTTACCCTCAGACACTCGACGTTCTCCATCCTCCAACTAAGAACGTTCCCGTGGTCTGTTGCGGGCACAATTGCATGAATACACCAACCTGCGGCTTTTCAAACCCAAAGGCTAAAGAAAGGCTTATTGTGCCTCTAAATATAAACTAACTTAATGTGTTGGTGGGTGGACCTTTTTTATACAAAAATTTATACAAAATGATAGATTCCCCCTCCCTCCCCTAACCCTTTGGTTGATGGATAGCTCTTAAAATTAGGATCTGCACACATCTTGACAGCGTGTGTCAATATTCAAATGAGCTAGTCGCACAGAACGGTAAAATCCATAGAGACAAATGCCATCCAAAACTTCAGTCATCCGCAATCACCCTGTAATAACATTATGTGCTTTATGGACTGATGCCGCACTTCTTTCTTCTGGGACCGAGAGCCTGCTTGTCATAGTGACTTTCTTTCTTACGGGGCCTGCTCTTTTCTTTCCTGCCATTGACTTGAAATTCGTAGGCATTCATACATTTGCAAGGCACCTGGGGTGAAATTCTAGCCCACTTTTCCTGCTGTATGAAAAAGAAAAACACTGCTTTATTTTCCCTCCAAAATGTCTTTATCCAGAAATCACAAATCTATATTTGCTGTTGAGGGGGGTGCATGATCTGCAATATGCTGAATTGATAGTATCGGCAGTAGAACAATCTATTTTTGTTTTATGCACAATTAGCAGCTGTGCTATTTTAAAAGATGACATCAGAAAGATAATTTCAAATGTGCATTTTCAGAATAAGTAAAAAAAAAAAAAAAAAAATAGATAGATATACATATAGATAGATAGCGGGTCAGCTTGTACAGAAAAACACCCCAGAGGTTTATATTGAGCACTATATTTTGTAATCAGATCTATTTTGGTGACATGAACATAATGCACTGGTGTATGTGCACGTATTTTGTGTTCTCACTTGTACAATGCAATTATTTTGAAACCTCACCAGTGGAACAGAACAGTGTTTTTAGTAAGCCAATCTTTTATAAAATCGTTCACTGCAAAATGATAAACCTTTGTAAATAAATGAGTAATAATTTTATACTTTGTCTTCTTACCCAGAGTTTTATTGTATCCCTATACGAAATTTAGAGGCTGTTTTGATGATGCAGTTATTTCAATCCCGATAAGGAACCTTTTTCTAGTAATAAAGTATGTCTCTAAGGGTTTTAAGTGATACTGCGGAATATCAGTATTCTAAATCATTTTCTGTAATTTCTTCATGACAGATAACATACTAAAGGGCATGCAGCAAACAAGAAATAATTGTGAATGAATAAAAATGTCCTTACAATATTTTTCTGACCGCTATTATTACCACACAACATTTTTCTGAAGTAAACCCCTAGTAAAAATACACCATTAATCAAATATCACTTAGCCCACCATGCCCTTTCCCCTCACTCGATATTTTCCTTTTTTTTTGTCATCAAATATAGCTACATTTGAAAGACGGGTTGCCTCTGAAGAACTGAGCTAACAACGTTAATTACTAAATTACTGCGGTTGTGTTTGCACTGCTGTCCAAAGTCACAACACGCAAGTCTGATCGCTAACTTCAGGTACTGTACTGGAGCTTGCTAGCTAACATGACATCCATATATTTTTTTCACAATCTACCCTTTTGTGCAAAATAAATAAGTAAAACTAATATGATAACATTAAAGCAAGTAACATTTTATTTCCATATTCCTGTCCCGAAAAATTTAACTCGGTTATATTAAAGTAGGTAGAAAGAGACTCGAATATAGTAAGTCCAAGAACTATGTAACCTGAAATCTTAGCTTGCAGTAAAAAAATTAGCTAAGGAGCAAAGCAAGAATTTGAGGAGAGGACAGTTACAAGACTGTTACAAGTCCACCTGGTCCTCAAGGTAGGCTATGTAAATTGTGCATTTTAAATGTTTGAAAGATGACGCACACCACAAATAGTGCATAAAAACACCATGGTTGGGTTATAATTGTCCTATAGGCCTATATGTCTCTTAAATCGACATCTTGTAGAGCGATCGTGTTAAATCTCAACTTCAAGCTGTAAAAAGATAAATAATTAATAGGTTGAAACCAAATTAAGTGTACTCACAAATTGAATAAACGTGCCAATAAATTTAGGGACTGACACACACAGATGTAGCCTAGTCTTTCCCCAAACCTCTTTAAAGACCGACCATTTCCTTTGGAGACAGTCCTAGTCCTTGATATAATTAGTTGTCGTGAAACAGGTTTTTAGGAAATACTGTAACTTGTTCATTAGTGGCATTTATTAGGCCCTCTGATTGTTTTTCTTCTCGTGGTAGACTCATAAGTCATACTTTTTCATAATAACTTTTCACTACTGCTTTCCCCTTAACTAGTACATCGGTTTAATAAATGCTCATTATTTAGATTTTCATATCATAATGTCACAACCTGACAAACCTTTTGGTTGATGTCCCAGTTGTGACTGATTCCTTCCTGCTTTTTGGCTGAAAAGAGGTCTGTCATATGCTGTGGTTTGCATTCAAAGTGCACGTCGTGTTTCTAATAATCCCCTAGGTATCAAATTCTCCCTTGCCTCTTGATATTTGTTGATAGACACAGACTTGACCTGACACTGTAGAACACTTTTCTCATCTTCTCTGCTCAGATATTCCTAATATCTGTGTGCGTTAAGTTCATCTAATCTTAAAATATGCATTTTTCAATGTATTAATAGTTGTTTATATATTTGTATAAATATATGCTAAGACATTATATTATACATGTGGTTCTTGCACAAGGGGGCCGCAAACTATGGCTCAGAAAGTTTGATAACTACTGGCTTAGATATACAGTATCTGGCTTCTATATTAGTTTTCTTTTGGTACACAGTATCTCCCCCTGTCCTGTTGGAAGGCTTAAGCATATCCTCCAAACCGGACTAACACAAAAAAGTACAATTCCGACAAGTAGGAACAGGTAATTCTAACTTTTCTTTAATCCAATCCAAGTGTTGAAATATACAACCACGGAGAGCGGCCCCCTTTGTCTTCCACATTCTGTTCCTCCTAAAATCTGAACATACGTGGTTCAATGACCTTCAGACCTCTCCATCCTCTCCGTCTTCTTTCCATTCGCCATCCTCTTTCCCTCCTGTGCCCTTTTTTCCTACAACAGTTGCTCTCCGTGGGTTCTTAAAAGCCTTGCCTCACCGGCCTCTTCGATCTGTTCCTGCGTCACAATCGCACTCCAGGAAAATATAATGCGGTATATAACTCGGAGAGGGGGAGCAGAAAGAGGACACGGTAAATTGCTTGGTAGTTTAAAAGTACAAACCGTCATCTCTGTGCCACAATAATCCAGTATTACAACTACGTGAGTGCTGTGCTGACAACCATCCCCATGAACTGAGAACGTTCCTTCTGTTCACTCAACAAAAGTAAACGGGCATGGGACGGTACCATTGGGGGGGGGGGGGGGGGGGGGAAAGGGGCAAATGTTTTTTAATTTTGTGGGCAATTAAAGTTTTTTAAAGTTTTGAATGCTTAAATGTTATACTGTTTTTTAGACTT
>JAOEHI010052519.1:0-16595 GCA_025447815.1 Percopsis transmontana | reverse complement strand
CACACACACACACACAAACACACACTCTCTGCAAGGGTAGAGAATAAAGATGTTAGTGTTACCAGCTGAATATTTAGCCATTATGGCTGGAATCAGAGAATGGGATGTCATTCTCTCTGTTCATATGGAAGACTTAATGAAATCCAGGTCAATCCAAAACAAAACACATGTAATACAAAGAGGCTATGGTAAAGTAAGATAGTTAGCTCTGGAGTTAGATAATCATCTTTGAAGTGTGCCTTGTCTTTTTATGAAAACAATTTGTGCTTACATTAAAATATTTTAGGTTATCTTGATTATACAGTTACATGATTTAATATTCACTATTCAAAACTGTACTAAACATCTAAGCATGAATTGCTAAGTAATGCTTTGAAAATTGCATGGAATAAATGGCCAAATTGGTGGTCACTCTGTTTTTGAAAGACGTAATTTTTTCCCAGTGTATTTAATAAATCACTTTATGTTTAGTTATATCCATTGCAGTAAGGCAGTATCATCTGTCCTCCTATTGTGTGCAAGTATATATCCTGCCACTGTGCCATTGCAGAGATACGTTTAGTGGTCTCATGTTATACTGCTTCACTGGGGCTTATTGAGAAGAACAATTCCAATTTTAATACAAATTACGTTACAAATTACGCATTCATATTTTAACAAACTCATAATAGGCCTACAACTTTGGACAATGTTTGTACAAAGTTCATTGTACAGAGTAACTTTAGTAATATTAGCTATTTCCTATAATAAAATATACTAATTGAATTTTTCCAAATATGAATGATCAGAGAATATGGAGAAGAGAAGAAATTAAGCAATACTTCAGTTAGAACTGAGGATTTGTTCACATTGATAAACGTGTGTCAGAACACAGTGAAACCTAGGAGAGAAGCATGAGAGGACCAAGATAGCTGTAAATAATTACTTTGACATTTTGCCATGTATCTTGAATCAACAAGGAAGAAATGCAGCGGTTAAGAAACATATCTGCAACACAGTCCTTGTGTACTGGTGTATTTATATTTGGTGGGGTTTGTAGGTAGTTTGTCCTAATTCTCTCTGCTATTCATGTGCAGATGCAAATACGTTTTATCTACGTTTTCATGCATTTATAGCCCAGTTTGTACTGTGAAGTTTTTTGTTGTTGTTGTCTGTTTGTCTGTTTTGGCAGAGTTGATTAACTTTACTGTCCTAGAATGTAGTAATACTTAAGAGTTATTTTTCTTTCCTTCTTTCTTTTATTCCTTCTTTCTTTCTCCAGGATGGGTAGCAGAATCCAGGTCCTGGATAATGGTACTCTCCTCATTACCTCTGTGAGTGACAAGGATGCTGGTGACTATCTCTGTGTGGCACGCAGCAGTGTTGGTGATGACCTTCAGCTCATGAAGGTCAGTGTGTCTATGAAGCCAGCCAAGATAGAGCCTAAGTTCTATGGCAAGAAGCAGGTGCCTCTTGGAAATGACTTGAAGGTAGACTGTAAGGCCTCAGGGGCCCCGGAGCCAGAGATCTCATGGGGTCTGCCAGACGGTACAGTGGTCAACAGTGCCCTGCAGGCTGACAGCAGCAGCGTCAATGGGGGACGACGAACTCGCCGCTATATTTTGTTTGACAACGGAACCCTCTACGTTAATCGGGTATGTCTTAGCTTCTGGATACGATAGTCTTCCTAAATGGATATAAATAATTTCATTTTGCTAAACAAATATCAATAACCTGTTTGTTTAGGTTGGCATTTCTGAGGAAGGGGACTACACCTGCTATGCTGAGAACCAACTGGGCAAGGATGAGATGCATGTACACATCACAGTGGTAACTGCTGCTCCAAGGCTACGTCCGCCAAGCCAGACCAATGCCAAAGTGAAGCCTGGAGGGAACATTCGCTTTGATTGTGAAGCAGTTGGAGAGCCCAAACCCAAGATTCTTTGGATGTTGCCGACAAATGATATAATCGCGGCCTCTAATGAGCGCTATCTGATGCACGTCAACGGCTCTCTGGATATCAGGGATGTGAAGCTTGTTGATGCAGGAAAGTATGTGTGCATGGCTCGCAACCCTGCTGGGGAGAGCAGCAATGTGTATAAATTGGATATAGATGGGAACCCACCAGTGATCAATGGCTATCGCCAGAACAGGACTGTGGTCAAAGACTCAGCAGCTAAATACACCAGGAAGCTTATAGACTGTAAAGCTGAGGGAGATCCAACTCCTACCATCACCTGGATTATGCCTGATAACATCTTCCTGACAGCACCATATTTTGGCAGTAGAATAAACATCCACCATAATGGGACATTAGAGATTCGGAATGTGCGGCCAACTGACACGGCAGAGTTTGTTTGCATGGCAAGGAATGATGGAGGAGAGGTGGTGATGGTTGTCCAACTAGAGGTGATCAGTAAGGTACAACGGCCCATCTTCAAGAACCCCTTTAATGAGCGTATTGTGTCTCGGTTGGGGAAGACTCTGGTTCTGAACTGCTCTGCCACTGGCCACCCAACACCAGAGCTGATCTGGACCTTACCTAATGGAACCCGTTTTGCAGGTAGGCCTGACCGTGGCTCCCGTCATCACCTAGGCAGCGATGGGACTTTAGTTATCTACAACCCTGTCAAAGAGGATAGTGGGAAGTATCGCTGTGCTGCTAAGAACTTCATGGGTTACATAGAGAAGCTACTCATTTTGGAGGTAGGACACAAACCGTACATTCTCACAAGACCTAAAGGCATCATACGCAGTATTTCTGGGGACCCTGTGTTTCTTCACTGTCTAGCCGATGGCAGTCCCAGACCTAGGATCTCCTGGACCATTCCAGGGGGGCATACCCTCACCCAACTTCAGATCTATGGGCGCTACAATTTGCTGGATAATGGGACTCTAGTTGTCCAAGACACCACCTACCATGACAGAGGAAACTATATCTGCAAGGCACAAAACGATGCCGGAGAGGCCTTCCTCACCGTCCCTGTCATTATCATCGCCTACCCCCCCAGGATTACAACTGGGTCTCCTCCTAGTGTTAGGGCAAGGGCTGGCGCACCTGTCCAGCTCAACTGTGCTGCTATTGGGATCCCCAAGCCAGACATCTCCTGGGAGCTGCCTGATGGCTCGGTTCTGTCTACAGCTGGGCAGGGACAACCTATGGGCAGCGAGCTGCTTCACCCTCAGGGCACACTTGTCATCCAAAGACCTAAAGCCTCAGATTCTGGCACATACAGGTGCCTGGCCAAGAACAACCTGGGCACAGACTCAAAAGTCACATATGTAGCGGTGCTGTGAGAGAAATACATGACTGATCAGAATATAAACTATCAACAGACCTCCAGGTCACCTCTGGACAGTCTGTCTTGTATACTTTTTCCCACATGTGGATTTGGGAGGACTACACCTTGTGAAATATAAGCACAGACTCACAGAACCAGGTTGGCAAGAATGGCAGAGATGACAGGGGAATGGCAGACTTTACAGAAAATAAACCAGGGAAAAATCCCACCTGGAACTAGAAAGATGTTATTCTTAGTGTAATATTGAGTTTTCCCCTGGGGGTCTGGAAACTCATATCTGGTTCACATTTTGTGCTTTTTAAGAACAGAAATAATCTTGGTTAGGATTGTTTAGGAGTTCTCTGAAAAGTGAAAGATCTATCACTTATAACACAAATAATAAAACAAAACAGTAAAATGTTGCCCCTAACATTATAGATTTTAAATGGCAGACAACTCTTCTCTTGAAATGTCAGCTGTCTCACTTTCACATTCTTCTAAAAGAAATGGGTTCAAATTACACAGGAAATAGCAGAAAATGGTGCACATTTTAAATGGTGAAAAGCTCCAGCTCTTGTTAACGGATTCTTAACCCCACCCAGCAACACCAATGCTGTCAGGGTCAGAGTAACATAATCGATCAGTGTGTCTGAATCGATTATGTTACTCTATCTGGATTACATTTATGATTCTTTATGCAGGAATGATCTGCCTTAACCCCCTGTGGTGCTAGAACATACCACCGTTAATAATAATAATAATAATATAACAAGAAGAAGAAATTAAATGGCTGCTCTTTGTAGACCTCTAACATGAGATTTTTCCAAAGCCAGTCCTATAGGTAATGACAGTTACCAGACTTGTATGGAAAAAGACCGAATCATCTTCCATAAGCGTCGGAATGTTAGGCCACTTGGCCTGCGATTTGTAACAAAAGTGCTCACACGTGTGCTAAAATACAATCAAGTAGTTACTGTAAAGTAAACTATGTAGTTGAAATAGTAAATATCTGTGTGAGTGCATGCTAATTCATCATTATGACAGTGGCTCCACGGATAGTTGAGCATTTGTATATTTATTCAGTTTCGGTTTTGACGTTCATGTTTGGGGAATGGTAGAGTTAAACTTCCACTGACTTGGATATTTATGAGGAAGCTAAACATGTGATTTTCCCATTTGTTACCTTCCCTAAAGAGCTGTAGAGAAAAGAGCTCAAGTCCAATAAGTGCTTGTTTAAAGATTACTTTACAACAAGCCCCTGAAAGGAGCTCTCTGTTACCTCCAATGTGTGGGTGTCTGTGTGTGTGAGTACAATGTGTGTCTGCATGGTGTAGTTTATTCTGGTAAGAGACTATAAATATGTATTTACTTTCCCATTTGTTAAAATTGCACAATGAGTGATGTGTCAATTGTGTTTTCCAGACAATGATTTTGCCCATTCAGTTAGACAACAAGAGAACTTTGTTTATGGGCCATGTTGTACTGAGAAGCAGAGAGAGAAGCAGTGAAGAAGGATAGTTTTGTTTTTACAAAAGATTAGGTTAGATGAAAGGAAAGCCACGTCTTGGCTGCCTCCGAGAGTGTGGAAAAACAGTGCTGCAAGGGGATCAGGCTACCATTCGCAGAGTAGACTGTCATCATTACCTCATCATAAGCCATCTCCTGGGGAAATGAATTCCTTACTACGATTTCACAACGCATAATATATGCACCTTATTACTGCGTATTGATACTATACCCCAATGGGTACTTTTAACAGCGAGTCAAACAAGGAAAAATATATACATCCACTGGCTTCCTGATGCAGCGAAAAACCACATCAAAATAAGAAAAAAATCTCTGCAGTTAATCCCCCAAATTCTTATTTATATAATTTACAATGAATAAATAAATCAATACAACCACCCAAAACGTTGTTATGGGCATCTCAAAATTAATTAAAATAATTATTTTGTACAGGCTTTTCTTCCTACTTTTGTTTACCCGGTACGATTCCTGTCAACCTGGGATATTCATCGAGTCCAAGACGAAACAGAGCCACCAAAACCTGTGTGCGTCGACCACTCGTGCGGCATGGAGTGGCCAACGTATTACGTCCGTATACATCAGGGTTGACCAGGGATACAACCTGCACTGCTAGCACCTCAGTCACTTAACTCTCATAATCAGCATTATCATTTTCATTTTTTTAATTTCCAGAAGCCAACATGTTTAATGTTGTGTCTGCTGCGGCTTTGATGGCCGCAAGCCCGACAGACTAATAAACCACTTCTACACTACTTATTTTTAAACACAGATTTCACATAGAAGCGTCTACACATTTAGACAAGCCTGCTTTTGATAGATAGGTAGACAGATATCCTTCTATACATGTGCCAAGAATGAGGAGCAGCAAAATAGAGAGTGGAAAATGAGAGAAAACTTTGGGATAAGTGAGAAATAGTGGAAGAGGAGGAGAAAGTCTAACATTGCGGTAGGAAGAGGGGAAACCAGGGCAGGGTGAGACATATTTCTGGTCTGTGGTATGAAGGTCATGACACACGATATCCAGCTGCACAAATTAAAGTGCTGTAAAATGTTTCTTGAACATGGAAACTTTTTTCTGTTCTGTACAGTAAGTACATGCTGGTAAGTTTTCTTAATTTTTATTATCTTATTTCTCTGATGTGGTAAAATTGCACTACTGTAGTGATTGCCGATAGCAATCACTACAGTAGTTCGCAATTTTATAGATAGATAAAATTAATGAGGGTTTAAGCCCGGAGAGGGCTGCAGGATCCTATAAATTGAAAATCCTTTTCAAAATTAAGTGGCTCAGCAATTTATTAAGGTATGAGCATACTACTCATACCTTTGTGTATGTTGTAGATCGGCGTCTCTCTGCATTTGCGTTGATGTCGGAATTTCGAGTGAGTATTCAAGAATCCACACCTCCTCTATCCTGAAACAAGGCAGGGCTTCAACCTCCCACTTCCCAACCAGGTGGGGTCTGTCAAATTGGGGTTTCCAGGCCTGAGATCCTGGCTCTCAGGCCAGTTATGGAGTTCAGAGGCCTTATTCAGATCCTTATTTAGGTTAAATGAAAGAAAGGGACTACAGTCCACTATTGTTTGAATCGTAGGTCAACCTTTAGAACTAAAGACCATGGTACAGACATAAATAAACCTTCTGAATCTGCAGCCATAATTGGTCACAACCACTGACGAAGCAAAACACTAAAATCGTTACATCCAGTAATCAGTCAAGTAAACTTTAAGGGATCACACACAAGTCTTGCTATGTACACTTTATGGGGCCATATCTCACAACCACATTTACAGGGTCACAAGAATTCTGTAATTTGATTTTGAACAGATGTGGACATGTTACTTGGAAATTAGATTTGTGGAACCACCTCTGTATAGGTGCTAAACAACATAAACAAGCATGCTAAACATCCAGACACTAGCCACCAGGCGCACAGCACATCAAAGAACCTCATGCTATTTTAGCCAGAGGGGAAACAAGCTTTTACACAATCTGGTTAAATGCATGCATCCAGTTATATGCAGTACATCAACAATTTAGCCCTACTTCATGACATCTGCTGATATGTTTTTATGAAGGGTTCAGCTTTGTCTTAGCGGTGGTCAGAGTAAAGGTGTGGCTAGTGACTACATGTATGGGCTAAAAAACGGCTGGAGGACAGACGCAAACAAGGATTTGTATGAGTTGGTGAAGACAACAACAAATTTAACAAATTAGTTAGCAAACGTATAGTTCCATTTTATCCCAAGCCAGAGATGTTTAGCACAAGATGTATTGTATACATCTAGCAATGTTGTTTACTGGGAGTGGGGTCTTCTTGGATGCATGGATTAGATGTTCTGTTGGGTGAAACCTCATTGTTTCCAGGCGAAAGATTAAGCCAAGCTGTTTGGCTTGAGTACTGGTCTGTGCTCATAACAAAATTCCAATTCCACAGTGAGTGGTCTGCATGTACTTATGCAGAGAAAACACATTCATAAGAATTCTGGCATTTTACAATGGCGACACTTTGTTTATTTGATTATACTGTAATTTCTCTCCATATTAAGTATATTTGGGTGCTTTTTTTAACCCATGCTTGTCAATAATCTTTTATGGAATGCAGCACAATATACAACCTTTACATGCAAAGGTACACACAGACTCTCGTTTTATTGTACTTTCAAATAATATCTATATATAGAAGTCTACAGCTTGTTATTATTTCATGATTTGAAGCTTATGGAATGTTGAGAAACTGACAAGATCACATATTAATATCACTTACAGTATATAATGTGCTCTCTATGCGATATACATAACAGAACAACAATACCACCCCCCAAGTTCAGCAAAGCAGCCAAGAAGACCAAATGGATATTGTACATATGTACATATTATTGGGTCAAACACACATCCTCAGAAACAATCTGTTATACATTGTTTCTGCTCAAAGAACCCGCATTAAACAAGCCTGTTAAATTTAAGATTTTAAACAATTATACATATATTAGGCAATCAATCCCGTAACTTTAAAGGCCAATCACTGCTATTTAAATTGGTTTTAATTAGATCTTTGGGCAAGAGATGGACAAACCTCTGGTGACATAATGCAATTTATTTTGTGTTATTGTGTCAGACCACCAACAGATGGCATTAGCAGCCTTAATCTCCATTAAGATTATTTACAGATTGAAAAATGTTACTACATGGGAGATTAACATGCATTTTTAAAATGATTCAATATTATATTACTTATTAAAAGATACCAACGTGGTCTTATCTTTAACCACGAATGAGGCGCCAGTCAGGTAATCTTGTAAATAGCATTCCAGGCCTGGTTTTACACCCAGTGCCAACTTAAGCCATTATATGACATCATTTGGACCACCTGGTCTCTCTTGTCTGCCCTAAATAAATGTTCTCACCGTGCATAACAACCTTAGAATATCATTTTGACATCTCCAGAAAAACAGATTATCTTAATGTG
The DNA here is from genome assembly GCA_025447815.1 of Percopsis transmontana. NCBI lineage: Eukaryota > Metazoa > Chordata > Actinopteri > Percopsiformes > Percopsidae > Percopsis > Percopsis transmontana. The sequence goes on along the minus strand of JAOEHI010052519.1, from coordinate 8,339 downwards.
AATGCTCCAGTTGAAGTCATGGTGCACTAATGCAGTCATAAAATACTACACTTTTTTCCAAATACATTTGTCATAGTGAGGTTATTTTTTCTCATGTTGTTTTATAACCCTGTCATAATAACCCAAGCATAAACTAGGCATATTAAACATGATGTCAACAAAAATAGCCCCACTGACTATTTTGCTTTACTTGTATTTAATTCTCTAGTGACCCATATTAGTTTGGTCTTTGTGATATCAAATTCAAAATTGCTTAGTTTGCACAAAGCCCTGTTAGTTTATGTGTTTGTATGTGTTTTGTCTCTTTCCCTGAATGTTTATGTACTGTAGAGTTCTAGGTACGGTTCCATCCGCCACACATTATTAGCATTTGCCGTTGCTGTTATCCTCCAAGTTCTTTTTTGGCTGCCCTGTGAGTGTACAGGTCTCTGCTAAGTATACAGAGATACCCTGTCAAATATGCCCGGTATCCCAGGCTGGCTGGGTTCATAAAGGGAGCTGTTGTCTCCCTTCCCAAAACACCGGCCCAATCTTTAAATCCTTCCGACTGTCTGCCCTCTCAGCCAGTGGTTTGTGGGATTATCGGACTCTTATCAAAGATGTCTGACAGCACTGACAGGTGTCTGGAGGGCTTGGGAGAAAATCTTAACGTACAATGTATATAGGTGTGTGTAGGGAGACAGGATTTGTATTGATTTAGCTACTGAACTCACACCAGTAAAGCCATCCAGCTTGAAAATATAGTTTGCAGGGCTCCTTTTGTTAAGGGTTATAAGATAAATCGAATTAGTGTCAAGCACAACGTTGAAAGAGGACTTTCCATTGTGTAAGACTCAAAGAAACAGCCAGGTAGTGTCATTTTCTAATGCCTGAGCCAGACCCACACAATAAATCTTCACCAAACAAAAACAGTTGCTATGGACACTTTCTTCATAAGTGCAACACACCAGATTTCAGAACGGAATCACAAGCATCATTCACCAGGGGAGAGGAAAGCCCAGGAGCCAATTGGACCATCAGTGTGTGTGTGTGTGTGTGTGTGTGTGTGTGTGTGTGTGTGTGCGCGTGTGTGTGTGCATGTTCAATGTTATTTAATAGGTTTTATCCATGCAGACGGTCGTCACTCTGCTATTGGACACATGGGGCTTTTGAGAAGAGGAATGTACCTCTGTCAGCTATTACAAATTTAAAAAGACTACACCCCTCTATATTATCATGAATAGACCTTTATAATACTCTTCTACAGTCAATGCTGAGTGATGTTTTTCTACTCTTAATGGCGCACGAGGCTTACTGTGGTTTAGAAAAATACAGTTTGTAGCGTGTTCTTCTATTACCCCATATGCTGCTGCTTTAGGTTTGGGGTGGAGGGTGGGGGAGCCATATGGAGGGCAGGCCTCCTGAAAGCTACAGAGAACAGTATGGCAACAGTAGCGATACAGAAACCCTACACTGTCACAACAAACCGCAGGCCTCATGCTCATGCTGTGTGCTGTGGAGTCGCTTTGACAGCTCACCAGAGGAAATGTGTACTAACAACCATGCATCCATTAAGGTTAAAACAGATGTTAACACACTCACACACACATATAAAAAACAACCATATGAGACCACCCATAGGTTTTTATTGGTGAGGTGTTTAAAAACCTATAGTGTCTCCCCTATACCAGTCACAGAGATGACTCTTAAGCGCTTCATCCATCACCTACCCCTCCACCCTTGTTGTGATGAAAGTGATGTCAGCACCTCCAGAAAGACCTACAGGGGCAGACACATCACCAATCCACCACGTCATCCATCAATCTATTCACCCCCTCCCCTCCATCTCTGTTTTTCTTGCTTTCATTCCCTGGCAGGATAACACACAAGTGGCGTACGTACAGAGCCGGTCTACAGAAAAGAAATAGCCTGCGTACAGTGGGGCTTCCATTTTTACTCCCTCCACCTCCTGCTTCATTATCAACAGGTCAAAGGCTGTTTACCTTGGCTCTGCCATGGAGACAGACGGTAGCACTAACAGTACGCACGCTGCCGGGATCTGGTGGAAATTAGAAGCGGAGGGAGGAGGCTGGGGAGAGCAATTCTGCCCCGACGGTGGAAAAAATGTAGGTGCTGGTGTGAGAGGTAGAGAATGTTTTAATTGGTAATGCAGGTCTGGTGTTGAATTCTTTATTTCCTCTTTTCATTCCCTTATTCCTGTCTGTGAGCAGACCTGACAAGGAACACTGTTTTCAAATTCTGTGTACGTGTGCGCGTGGGTAATTCACACACATGATTAACATGAGCTGCCAACCCAGAGGAGAAAACATTTCTGTAATCATGTTGAATGTATGATTTGTATGTAATCGTCTGCTAATTATGAATATAGTACTTTCTATGCTTTACAAAGCACATTATGTTAAAAGTTAGCATATGTTTTGAAATGGAAGTGATACAATTGGAATACAATTTTACAGGGACACTTACAGAAATTGAAACATTTCTTTGGAGGAAGAGGGAGAATATGGGATTTAATTGGATTGGTTATGTTTACTTACATACTTGGTCTGATGTCATATCCTGTCTTGGAAAAGCAATGTACACTGTTAACTAAGGTGAGCACTGATTTACCATTTTTCGCATTTTAAAGAAAAAAAAATGATCATCTTCTACTTAAAAATCCTCACAATTATACATGTGTACTTGGTAGAGGAGAGAATATAAGTAAACTTTTGCTAATGTCCTGCTATATGCTAACTTCAAGGTATAGCAAACATTAGCAGACATGGCAGTTTGGGGCAACTTGTCTCAGTGATTTTGGGGTAAGTTATCACCCCAACTGGCAACTTGCTCCAAAATCAAGTTGCCAGTGTACATAGACATCATATTGAATTCTGTGAATGTGTTTTAAAAGAAAGAAAGAAACGAAGGCAGGAAAGAGATGGCCAGGAATTATGGCAGCACACCACCGTTTTGAAGCCTCGAGTTTTGCTTTTCGTCATCGCCATGTTGGAAAAATTGAGCCAGAAATGACCATATGTGGGTGAGAGGGCGGTGCCTGGGGAGGAGCTCAAGGAATTGATTGACGTGACTGCCGAGCACTCTATGCAAGCCCGCCTGAACTGGTAACCTGTCGCCACATCTGCACAGGGTAGCCACGCCCAAAACTTTACCCTGCTATTATAGTCTGTTTTACTCTAAGTGGGACTGAATGTATACATACATAAACTTGTCAGTAACCTGTTTATTGCTGTTGAGCTAATAAATCATTTACAATAAATTAATTTACAATGGGAGTCAATGAGTGAAACTGCTTTTTTTTATCCAATGTGTGCCCCTAGTGGTAATTTCATAGAATGCAGGGCTTAAGGCACTTGGCTTCACTTTACAGCCCTGGAGGCTCTGGCCACTGTATTATGCAGTTTATGAAACTGTGTATTATTCGGTGTCTATTATTAATCATCTACTAGATAAATTTAAGCTTGGAGAACGACACACACATTATACTTGTTACATATATTTATTTTAGTACTGTGAACATGCAGTTTTGTCATCATGAATCTTTTCAAATACACAGTTTTTTTTAATGATATAATACGTGCTCCTTCATGCTTCTGGGTGGGTTTTCCCTGAGTGGTTTTCTGCTAACAGAAAGTCAGTTGCAGTTTGTACTCTGAATGTACTAAATCATATTATTTAGCTATCTAAATATGTAGAATTGGATTTGGCAATGCTGCTGTCTTGCTAATGGACGTCAGCTAAAGTTAGCCAATTATCATATAAAATTAGCCTATAATAGAAATACTGTCTTTCAACTGCTCGAATAGTCCAATAAGCAAGTTACAAGTAATGAGAGTAGAAAGAATACATTTGGTTGTTGACTTTTATCTTTGACACCGCAATGTAACTACAGAGTCTAAATTATGAAATAGTGTATAGTGTAAAAAAAAGTAGGACTGGTTGCTGGCTGTTGTGCAAATATGTAAAAAGAAATTGATATAAAGTCAGACATTGGTCATTATTATTGTCTTGGAAAATCACTTCTCAATCTTATCATACATCATGTCAGGTAGTATAGAAATGCAGGAAAATAAATGTAATTGGCTATTTTTTCCAGAGGTAGCACCCTCAGCACCCCCCCCCCCCCCCCACTATGCCCCTGGTATCAACATGTTGTCAGACATAGACTGACAACGTTGTTTAACATCACGACATGCATCCATAAAGCGTTGCATTACCGCCATCTGCTGGACTGTCCGTTGTCCCATCCATTCCGGCACTGCCATTGCATGTGTGAAAAGGCGCGAGATGGAAATGTTCCTGAATGTAGCTGCATGTGTGATAAGTGGTAATCACTAGCGGTGCCTGGACAGTTATTCCAGTAATTTACCAGGAACGTGTGTGAAAGAGGCTGTGAACAATGTAATTCACTGACAAGAAATGACACATTGTGTAATTAGCACTTAAAGTAGTTCACAAAAAAAAGGGGTTGCATGATAGACGTTCTAAAATCATCACAGCCCGTGAATAATACATTTTTGAATGCCGTTTTTTTGTGTGTGTTTGTTTAAGTGCACATCGAACGCACCACAGATAAAAATCCTACCAACAATTAGGTCAACACTTTTCACTTCTCATTTCATAGCATCCTGTGCACAGCTCAAAGCACTCCTCCTGTTCTGGACCAGATGGAAACTCCTACCCAGTGAACTGATGCTGGAAGTTGTCAGCAGCGACTTCCCCAAGTCTGCAATGTGTTTTGAAACACACACTTCCCGCACACTATCGTGCCTATGAAGCTTTCGTTACTGACATTCAGGCCTGCCTCAACTTCACTGACACAGGCTTTGGTCTTGTTGAGTTATTTTTCTATTACTGTATGTTCGGGGGGATAAACAGGATATACTGCATTTTACCACAGACCATTATGGGTTCTATTTCTTTGTCTAGTTCAATTACAAAGATGAGCCCAGTTTTTCAGACATTTTTGCCCATTGTTGCCAGTTGTATGTTTAGGTCAATGTATTAACTCAAACTGGTTAAATATACACCAAAGCTCTATCTATAATATGCTAATCATTGTTAAATATATAGTTATTAGGTTAGTCTGCTCAAAAGGCATTTTGTATAGTTCTTCAAAGTCCAGCAGGTGGGTCAATTTAAAATTAAGAGTTTTGTAAATGGATACCAGGACACAAGGCCACTCAGATGTGTGGCTAAAGTTTTGATTCATGAAAAATGTGTGCATTATCAATATGCATGAAAACATGAACCCAACCCCAGTTTGGAGAAAATGGTACATTTTATATACAGAAAGTCACTGCCATTACAGTAAATACAGAATAGGATTTGGAGGAATCTAAACAGAATTAAACTGTATATCAAAATGTATCCGGCCCGGTTCTAGGCATATGGGCACACCAAACCAACCCTGCTTCATCACAAAATTAAAAGTGTTTTGTTGTAACGTTAGCGATTCCCCAGGCATGGACACAGGACACAGTAATCAGGAGACGGTGGTTAACGTTGAACTCAAAGGACACATTTATTGCCCTCCTCAACCCGTAGGAAAGTAACAAACCCATAAACACTGTCTCTACCACTAACAAAAAACTAAACTCAGCGTGAGTGTCCTCACTTGTTCCCTCGGTTGCTTCCCCCCACCTTATATAATAACTAAAGTTACATTTTTTAAATTGACAATGCCAATTACATTGTAGCTTCACAACAACAGGATTTTAACAACAGCATGTATTGATCCAAAGATATATAAAAGAGTGTGAAAAGTGTGACAAGATGCCCCGGTCTCCCACACTCAAAGCAATAAAAGATCACATTTACTTAATTCATTTATGTCAATCTGTCCCACGAACCTAGGTTGAATAAATGGGAAAAAGACTAGAAAACAAATTATTACTATATGCTTTTTTCACCAAACTGTCTTAGTTCGACATCATACAGTTATGTTGAATATACTAAACAAGATTATGTTAAATTTACTTAAATTGGTGGGAAAGCAACTTTGAAATTTTAAGTTATCCAAAACATGCTGTATTCATTACAAATAAATGCTGAATGGGCGTGGTCATAATTTCCTCTGTATTCCCTTCAACTCGTACTGCACTTCTTAGAGTGCAGAGCTTGGGTGTAGAATTGAAACCTCTGAATGCTTCTCTTTGGATGTTCCGATGTTAACTTTTGCTCTATCTGCGCTACAGCAACAAGCTATTTCCTCCATCCATTGCCACATTTGAGAGTTCTATATTCCATGTGCTTCGACATGCAACCTTGAATGATTGTCACTCAGCCGCTGATTTGAAAATTGTTGGTTTTGTAAAGTCAAACGTGGGTCAAACATCCTGTGTGCGTCATGCTACATTATGTACCAGTGCTAGATTTAAAAGACTTCACCTGGCTGTGGGTATGCAAAACCTCCATCACTCATTTTCCATTTAGACTGTGCATGTGGATCTGATGGAACCTAAATTTTGAGTATTGTCGTTACGTTTTTGCTTAAATAAATAAAAATAAAAACTATAAACAACCCACCATTATGACATTATATCCTTCCACTTTGATAACATCAACATCACAGAACGGGAAAATAACAAGTCAAGCTAATCCATCATGGTTCCACAGCCCCCGAAGCTGTTACACAGAGGTGGACCGGCGACATTAGAATGTGTATACTACTAGCGAACCAGAAACAGCAGAGACAAGACATTCTCTTCTGTCTTTGAGTTCTTCTCAACCGCATAGCCGACAACCATGGGACCCCGCGCTATTCTAAACCATAACCCTAACCCTAACCCTAATGAGGACAGCGCCTTCCTGTATCAGCCACCATCATGACAGCAGCCCCAGTCCAGGACGTAGCGAGCAAGCTAGGCAGCAATGGAAGCACTTCTCAGTCAAGTAAGCAGTCTGGGTAATTTACAAAATCTAAAATCCTGTTATCCGTCAGACTGAGGAGGCAAGTGAGAATTCTCAGTAATGATTAGTAATCATAAAGGAATTTATAAATCAAGTTAATTCAGTTGTTGCAGTCATTGTAAAGATAAATAACCCACATCAAGTACAAAAACAGTGCGCAGGAGGGCCAACACAGATAAAGTATGACACAAGACAGATGAATGTGGGCATAAAAAAACAAATGAATATACAGAAAGCATTTAAAACAGCAGCTGTCGCTTTCTTGTGCACTTAAGGGGAATGTGTAGAGCTCATCGGAGCCAGATGTTGAGGTAAGGTGATCACCACATGCAGGTCTCAATATGGAGATCAGTGTCAAACATTCTTCAGCATTCTCTGTCAAAATAGCCTCCACACACACACACACACACACACACAAACATATAGAGAATCAGTTGGGAAGTGAATGCTGCTCAGTCTAACAATTCATGGAGAAAGTTTTGCTACCCTACAGAGATAAAGTAAGAGATTAAAGGTCTCATGTCCATCACCCCTCTGATAAGGAACTGAGAGCAGCATTTATTTCCAGTCCTATAAAGCATATCCTGACTTTGTTAGTACAATAATATTAATTGCACAGAAAATATGTGTTACTGCAGTGTAATTAGTGCAACAATAAATGTCCATTAAGTACTATTATAGTATAATATTTGCAAAATAAATTGCATGTATGCAAGTATTTTGCAGCTGTATTTAATATGCACGGTATACAGTACAGAGTGGGTGACAGCAAGGTGTAAATAAATGCATATATATGTAATGTTACGTACAATGTATGTAAGCAGAAGTCTATGAAGGTACTGTGAAGGGACCATAGTGCATCACAGTCCTGAATGTTGAGCGTTCTGTGGGCACGAGTCTACGAGTACAAAGTTCCTTGTGTAAGCGTGTAGGCAGTCCATGTTGTAGTACATGTCCATAATGTGTGGAGAGTGTAGATGAGGTGCGTATGAGTGGGAGAGTCTGGATCTGGGGGAGGTAGATGATCTTCTCAGCTCTTCTCACAATGCGCTGAAGGGCCTTGCTCTTAGCCGCTGTGCACTGTTGGAGTTGGTCAAGACGCTCCCGATGGCCCCTTTGTAGAAGGGGGTCAGGATGGTGCGGGGGAGAGGGTCTGGCTGTGGCGACGGTCATCTCCTATATAGAAGCTTATACAGAAACTAAATAAGCTCACATTTAAATACATAGGCTTACATAATGTACATTTTACTACCACATATCACGTATGAAAAAGCACAGTGATTTCATGGACAATGAGCGCTTGAGGCAGTTGTTGCAACAGCAGTATGAGTACACTATGTAAAAAAACTAAAAAAACTAAATGGCATCCAAAGATAACAACAATAACAAAAAATCCAGAAGTTTCACTTTAAAACAGGAAGGAGAAA
>JAOEHI010052518.1:0-16597 GCA_025447815.1 Percopsis transmontana | reverse complement strand
TTAAAAATAAAAAATAATTAAAAAATAAAATATTATAAGTTAAAAAAAATATTAATTTGCTATTTTTTTATATTTTTTTTTTCATGTGCCCCCCCCCCCCCCCCCCCATATGTCACTGTTGTACACAGATACTTGGGCACAGTGGGCAAAGCAAAGCACTGTATCCATTTTGAGTAAATAATAATAATAATAATACCTAATGACCACGTGGTATGAAGGCTCAGCCATGTACAATATATTACTGAGCTGGTTACATGCTGGGGAAAAGCCTGCATTTAATTGGCTGTTGTTTGACGTTGCAGGTGCGCTGTAACTGTGTGGAGTGTGTGTCTAGCTCAGATGTGGACAGCCTGCGTCACTCGCGCTCACGCCTCAACATCTACCGGGCGCTGTCGAGCCCCTCGCTAATTGCCCTCTCCAGCGAGGACCCATTCCTCACGGCGTTCCGGCTCAGCTGGGAGCTGCAGGAGCTGAGCAAGGTGTGTGCACAGTGGTGGGCCTGACAGATGGTACCGCTGGACAAGTCACTAGATAGCAATGTCATGGAATAGCCCGTAGTTGTTTTTTCATTTATATGGCCCCTAATTTGCAACTGTGATTTTTATTTGTCCTTGTTGTATCTAATTGGTAAATTAGATACCATCTACCATCTAAATTAGATACACATTTTTTTTTTTACAATTTACAGCATTTAGCAGATGCTTTTATCCAAAGCAACTTACAATTACATCGTTCTATTACATGGAGCAGATAGGGGTTAGGCATCTTGCTCAAGGATGCTTATGAAACTTATTCCATTTTACTATACTGTAGGTTCCTGTATTCCTGTATACTGTATGCGATTCGACAACCTCTTCTGATTGCCCTGCCCAGCGGCCAATCAGAGCACAGAGGTTTCATTCAATAAATAGAAACATTGCCCACACATACTGTCTGTTCTTACACTGACATACATTTTTATTTTTGCTATAAACCTTTTAAAGAGCACATGAAACAATTGAAATATGGGACATTTATATAAATGTTTCTACCTTTTGAGTCAAACATACATCCATTATTATTTGATTTAAATTGATGTTTTAAAAAAACATTGTATAGGTATGGTAGGGTTAGGTGGGTATAGTGAACAAATTAAATTATCGATTTGTATCTAATAAAATAAAATCTGATTCAATTGAATATGATCAAATTTAATGTAATCTAATGCAATTGAATCCTTTCATATTCACCCTCCTCTTCAGGTTGAGAATGAGTTCAAGTCTGAGTATGAGGAGCTGTCTCAGCAGTGTAAGCAGTTTGCCAAGGACCTCCTGGACCAGACCAGGAGCTCCAGAGAACTGGAGATGATCCTCAACTTCAGAGACGACATCAACCTGCTGGAGGAGGAGAGCAACAACGACCTGGCTCGGCTCAAGCTAGCCATAAAGTACCACCAGAAAGAGGTGAATATATTAAAGAAACATTCAGTCAAGTCAAGCAAACAAGTGAGAAGGAGTTTGCAGGATATCCTAGTGGTTATAGGTTTGTCGACTCCTACCTAAAAGGTCCTGTAAGCCCTTACCTGATCCCTTATACTTTATATTATACTCAATGTAAATCATGTTTGCCCTTCCACTCGTTTGTTCTATCTAATTTGTAAATTCGATACACGTACAGTAATAAGGTAAAACATCTGAAACTCATTTCATTGTGAATAAAAGCATCTGCTAAATGATCACATTGTAAATCAAAGTGAAACAAGCAGTGACACACAACAGACTAAAACAGGTTTGTAGATTGAGCTAATCATATGCATTAACAAACAAAAGCTTTAGCTGAGATCTCGAGACAGCTAGCCCCTGGAAAGACCACACGATGCACATGATTTGACACATATCATCGTGACAAATGACTTTAAATTTAGAGTTATGCAATGCGGAACAAATCATGCAGCTTGCATAATCAAGATGGTCTTAACAAGCAAGTGGCCCCTAATGGGTAGATCTTTTAGACTTAGTAGCACTGGTTGGAGGAGAATAGATTTGAGAGGTTTCTGGGGGCAACACAAAGACACTAGTGCATTTGGGATATAAACTCTCCAACGCTTATCATGCTGACCTTTAATGTTACAACACAGCAATCAATGATTTATCATAATAATATGTATTATTATTTAAGTGCATTACTACAGCCCTATTTTCAAAGACAAGCATTGCTACTTGAATTGGTTTGGTTACAAGTTGCCCCACGTAGGTATCAAGGGGATAAATTGATATTATGCGACAGAATGATCTCGTTGAAATTGAAGGTAAGGTGGCTAACGCGGCGAGCTTGAGAGATGTGGAAGTGCAGACGGCACTCCCTGAAGCAAAATATAATTTATTCAGCTGTCTGTTACCAGACGCCTTGCTTGGCTGCCTGGCTGCTGAGAAGGTGTGCTTACGAAAGGTCTCTCAATTTATGACAGGGTTGTTTTTTTTACCTTCATTAGGTGTGCTGATACAGAGATGATGGCTGGCAGATGGGTTATTGCGTCAGCGAACGTGACTGGCCTAATATTTTCTGATTTAAACATAAACAAACATATACAAAACATAAACCAAACTTTTGCCTTCTCTCCTCTCTGGAGATGGACACAGGTGGTCGTCTTTGCTAACTATGAGCATTTTACATGCTAGGTCTTTCATTATTAAGCAAAAAACGTTGACGCCACTGTCGTGAGCTTTCACGGTTAATGGAGAGTGGAAGACATAGAACCCAAATCATTACTGCTCATTTTTTAGATTAACATTCTAATTATATGAATCTTCAATCCTTAACATTTCAATGTGATACGCTATGGGAGCCATTATTATTATATAGTCATTGTTTGTCATTGTTTTTTAAATTTCCTCTGGGAAAGTTTAGCTCTCTTCTATTTTCTTTTTGTCTAATTAGCCTGAATTGTGTAGCTGTCTTCATATTGCCTCATCTGTACCACCCTTCGTATCGGTACCGCACCCTGGTTTATGATGCAGCTAACAATCCACCCTCCTGCCCTTTTTCACATGATAAATATCCTGCTATACAGTATATCCTCATTAGCAGTCATTTCAATGTGAAGCTCTTCTTCTTAGATCTGTGAGCCTTCACTCTCCAAATGACGACAATGCCAGGAGGGGTTTGGGGGTTATGGATGGGGTGGGGTGAGGGGGTCGGCTTTACAGAGCTGCAGTGAGATTGAGGGGCCACAATTTTGTTTGTCATAATGCAGTCATTTAGCCGCATCTTGCTGTGTAGAAGGAGACATTTTGTGAATATATTCATGGCACTTGGAAGTCGCAAGCCATTGCATGCATCACACTTACAGAAATAAGCTGCATCAGGTGTTGGTGACATTTTCACTTCGTTCTGCTGATGTACTGTTAAGCTTGATTAGTTGGATATGGAAAAGAAATGACAAAATTAGAATCTTATAACAAGGTGCTAGTATGTTCTTTATTATTCAGTATATCATTCAGGATGTTTGCCATAGAGTCCATTCCAGTAAGAGATTTGTTCACTGCTAAAGACTTCAATTAAAAGACCCTTTGTGGCAACATATAATAACAACGTCTTTCTGCAGCAGGGTCATGTGAAAGGAATAGAATGGTGCAACTGGCAATGTAAAATATACAAAGGTGTTGACTACAATTTATGTTTGGCTCTGACAGAAAATCGTTTAAGACAGACATGGAATTGGCTGCACACCCCTCAGGCTTCAGAGACCAAGGGTTAAGCAGACACCTTTGTTCGTTTAAAAGGCTCTTTTAACTGCATTCTGCCAAGAGGAATTATTTAGTTATGGACCTCCCGTGTGTGATATAAGCGCTTTTCATCTATGTTATTGTTTATGTGGAGGTGGGGAGATGTGATTGGTGGTAAGTGCTAGGGGGGCAGGATTGCATTCCTAAGATGAAGAGAGCTAACCCCTAGCGGCCAGATATAAAGTTGTATTTTCCACCCTAGCCTAATTCTGTCGGGTTCAGGATTAAGACCCAAGCGCAGACACACACAGGCCAAGTTAAGGTTTTAGGTGGTTTTATTTAGTCGACAGGCAAAGGCAACACAAAGGGCAGGCAAGGGTTGAATACTGGGCAGGCATGAGGCAACACACAAGGTCAGGAAACCAGGTAAGCAGGATAATGGGCTGGGCTAATGGACTGGGCTAATGGGCTGGGAATACAGGCTAGGAACAATAGGCTTACGTAGGGTGCAGAAACACTCACGACGAAACATTCCAGACAATGGGGAGAACAGAGGCCAATTACGCTAGGGGTGATTGGGGAAAAGGAAACAGGTGAGACTGGCAATTGGTAAAAGGGGAGGGGCCAAGGACTGGGAAAGGGAAGAGGAAAACTGGGCGGAACAAAGGAGGGGCCGAGCAGAACTCAAGGAAACAAGGCAGAAACACTAGGGGAACATAGAGAGTTGACAGTGCTGACAGTAATTATGTGCCTGTGTTCAGAAAACCATCCCCGCGTGGTTCTTGCTCTGATTGGTTGAAGGTGGTCTAATTGTCTTCTTGCGCCTGTGTTTGAAAATCACCCTCAAACATGTATTGTTCTGATTGTTCTGAATTGAAGATGTTCCAATCACCTAATAATGCTAACTGATTTAAACCAGTTCATACTGCCTGTGTCATAAATCAGGATGGTTGTACTTACTTTTGTTTCAAATCGAGAGCCATGTATTGAACGATATAATACGATACAGTGTATTTTATATCCCTAATGACTCAAAAAATATCAAGTGTGTCTTCGTGGGTGAGCTTGTGTGTAAATTTGCTATTTGTGTGTTTGTAGCCCGGCTGTGCTGCACCTCAACTTTCAGGGCTGAGAGACATCTATTCATAATTCTCTAAAGAGGAATCTCCATGGGGCTCTGTTCTAAGCCAAAATAAGAGCTCAGTCTGTGCTTTGATGCCGTAGGGGGCACAATCTTTGAAAATGTGATCAGTCACAGAGATTACACTAAAGCACAGATTATCCCCTCTCATGTCCTGAGGTTTCTAGCTGTGCATTCCTCTCATTTGTATTTATATATTTACAGACATGTTGGTGAACACTGTTTAGAACCAGCTGGAGGCATTGAAATGGGTTGTCCTATTAATATTTGAAAATACCCAGAAGGGCCACAGGAACTCACAAAATTGTATATGCTGTAGGTAGGAGTTGCCCCCTTGTGATGAAAGTAAATAATTGCAGGCTAATCTAGGATTTATTATTATTCTAACAGAAATTCTTCAATTGTTAGCTTTAGCTTTAGTATCAAAAGGTTTGCTTGGTAGTAGCTTATGTTCTTTGTTATCTTTTAAGTTAATTAGAATTTGGCCTTCTTTTATGAGTTATACCTATGTTAAATTAGACTTATCACGCTTAGATATGTTAATGTTAATTTCAGACACAAATCGAGCATACTTTTAAGAGAAACATACCGGGAACCCTACTAGCATATTAGAAGACAAGATGTTCCTCTGTATTATGTATGGACACAGCCGGTGTGTAACCTCCATCTTCCAAGATCAAACTAAATCAAAGCAACTAGGCACTAATCCTCCTACCCAGAGATGGGGACTCGAGTATGCGATTTGGCCTCGAGTCGCACTTAAGTCACACAAACAGTGACTTGAGTCTTGACTGGAGACTCGTCCTCAAAAGACTTGAAACTCGACTTGGACTTGAGATTTGGGACTTTTGTGAACAATCTTTCTTTTATTTTTTTGGCACACTGAATGTCATTCCTCATTCTCTCTTGTGACTGTGTCGGATATTTCTTTATGCATTGGAAACAGTTTCACAAGCACAATGTTGGTGTAATTAACAAATTAACAATTAACAACAAATCTTTCAGGGGGGCCAATTGTTGCGATTATGGTTAAGGTGAACCGTTCAATGGGTAAATTAACCTGTCAGCTAGCTAACTGGACATTCTCACATTGCATTGTACACTTTGTTTTTTTCTAGTCACCTCACACAGCAATACCACCAGTTACCACTAGATGACAAGATAAGACAAGGAGAGAGACCTGCTTTACCATTAATCAAATGAATGAAATAAATAAATAAATGACAATGAAAGTCTTCATTGTCAATGTTGTGACTAATGAGTTTGGCTCTACAATGAATGAACATTTCACAGTGATCATCAACAGATGGTTGCCATTTGTCAGTTTACCCTCAAAGACACCGCTGGATGTAAAGGCAACTACTTTAGCATTAGTGAAAAATAAATTGATTCACAATCAGCTAAATTTAATCAGTTGTCACATACATTTTATTTTAGGTGCAGCAAACCGCTCCCGACCACTCTCGCTCTCTCTCACTGGCTCTGCTCTTCATAAAGGTTGGGGGCAAAAGCACTGCTTTGCAATTGAATGCAAACCATTTGGATGGTTGGCGCATGCGTAGTCGGTTTAAATATACTTAAAAATGGGTATGGAAAAACTCAAGCGCATTTACTTACTTAGCGAGTCATACAGGTGAGATGTGTTGTGCAGACAATCAGTGTGCTATCAGACCTAGTGACTATCAGACTTTTAGAGTATTTGTCATTGCCTAAAGACCTCAGTGCACGTCACTTCCAGCGATCCCCATACCAGGTTACGTATGACATAAACACATTAGTGCAAGCCCCCCCTGAACCCATAGAGATTTCACTGCAGTGCCTGCAGTTTGATAACATGAAAGTCTATCAGAGCGATCTGGGCGATTTTCAGCCAGACTGAAATCGGCCAAAAGGGGCGGTACTCCACGGCGGTATACACGCTGATTGGACTATGATATTCAGAGGAAGGACAAACTGTCTAGAACAGTCACAGCTAGCGTAACACTGTGGTAGAATGTGATAGCCATTTGCTCCCTTCCCTTTCCCCCCTTTGTGTCGCCCGATCGCCCTAAGGAACAAACGCCCCTGGTCCGTTGGCCTTTAGCGAATGCCAATATAATCAGATCTATCTAATCAGATCAGATAGATTACAATCTAAACAGAACAGCATTGATTCTTTCTTGTCTCAGACAAGAGGTGCGCAAGTATACAGCAAGGGCCATCCCAGACAGAAGGCCATTACTAAATCTATAATACAGGACCTCATAATTTTATGCAACCTGCCTCTGTCTTGGTCTCTATTGTAGTTGTATGTTCATGTCACAAGGCAAAATACAGCTATTAACTTTAAAGGAAAGGTTTCATTGTGTGTTTTTTTTATCATATTGCATTTCAATAGCCTGTTTAAAGTGATCATATACCAAACAACGAATCAATGCTGATGCTTCATGCTAATAGATAAAGGAGTGATGATAATACATTACATGCTTTGAATTCCTTAGATAGGTATAGCTATGCAGTGTTCAGACTGGATGGCATGCAGCAGATGATAGAATGCTCATTACAAACATAAGAGTCTTGAGACTTGACTTGGACTCTAGCTCAAAGACTTGAGACTTGACTTGGACTCTAGCTCAAAGACTTGAGACTTGACTTAGACTCTAGCTCAAAGACTTGAGACTTGACTTGGACTCTAGCTCAAAGACCTGAGACTTGACTTGGACTCTAGCTCAACGACCTGAGACTTGACTTAGACTCTAGCTCAACGACCTGAGACTTGACTTGGACTCTAGCTCAAAGACTTGACTTGGACTCTAGCTCAAAGACTTGACTTGGACTTGGCAAAAAATGACTTGTGAGCATCTCTGCTCCCACCACGTTCCCTGTCCTCCCTCCAGTTTGTAGCTCAGCCCAACTGCCAGCAGCTATTGGCCTCCCGTTGGTATGACGAGTTCCCCGGCTGGAGGAGGCGCCACTGGGCGGGGAAGTTCCTCACCTGCGTCTTCATCGGCCTCCTCTTCCCCATCTTCGCTCTGTGCTACCTGATCGCCCCCAAGAGCCGCTACGGCAACTTCATCCGCAAGCCATTCATCAAGTTCATCTGCCACACGGCCTCCTACCTGACCTTCCTCTTCCTGCTGCTTCTGGCCTCCCAGCACATTGTCACCACCGAGCCGGACAGGCAGGGCCCGGCGCCGACCACCGTGGAGTGGATGATCCTGCCCTGGGTACTGGGTAAGGCAACAGGCATTTCCTCCTTCCTCTCCTTTCTACTCTGTTAGATCAGCTCTTAGAATATTAATTAAGCACTTTGCCGGAATTTAGGCTGCTAGCAATTAATGAGGAGTCAATGATAAGTGAAGTAACCCGATGACATAATGCTTACCTTATTCTAGGAGAATGTTGTTTGATTGCAATAACTGGTGGTTAACCGGTTCAACTGTTGACAAATGTACTGATTGTAAGTAGCCTTGGATAAAAGCTTCTGCTAAATGCTGTATTTGTAGGCAAATGTAGGCAAATGTAGACGGATGGCAATTAATGGATGATAATTCTCAGCCTCCCCAGGTGTACATACATGCATAGACTAGATGAGCGGTCTGACTAGACTAACTGTCTCGTGTCAAGGATTCATTTGGACGGAGATCAAACAGATGTGGGACGGAGGCCTCCAGGACTACATCCACGACTGGTGGAACCTGATGGATTTCGTCATGAACTCTCTCTACCTGGCCACCATCTCCCTCAAGATCGTAGCCTATACCAAGGTAACCAATAACACACAACTTCACTCTAAAAACAAAAGTATTGTTAATTTTACTTGAAGAGGTAGTGCGTAAGAGCTGGTATCAATAGGCATACGTGTTTCATATTTGGATTAATCTAAAAGGGATTTCATGTAATTATTTTTTGATATGTATCATGCTCCAAATCCAAGTGCAATATTGTCATATTTATACAGAAAAATGGAACTTTAATCTAAAACCAAACATTTTTTTCTAATGCTAATAAGTGATGTTTCATATCAGTCAAACTCTAAGTCATATTTTCTCCTGGCAGCAGTTTTAAAGGAAACTAATTTGTTTAATCTCCATCTACTTTACACCCCTCCTCTCTGTGATGTTCAGTACAGCGGCTGCAAGCCCAGAAACCAGTGGGAAATGTGGCACCCTACGCTGGTGGCGGAGGCGGTGTTCGCTATAGCAAACATTTTTAGCTCCCTGCGGCTCATCTCCCTGTTCACGGCCAACTCTCACCTGGGGCCACTGCAGATCTCCCTGGGACGCATGCTTCTGGACATCCTCAAGTTCCTGTTCATCTACTGTCTGGTAAACACACAAATGATGAGGATGATGATGGTGGTGGTGGTGGTGGTATGATAATAATATCAAATCATATCATATCATATCATGTCATTTCCTATAATAACAATAACAATAACTTGGTGTTATTGTTATTATTGTTGTTAATAAAAAAAAATACAAAATCAATAAAGTAATAATAAAGTAGTAATATAAAGTAAAATACAAGTTACTTGATATGTTTTTCTGCATGCCTTTCCATAATAATATGCCATAAAAATTTGCAAATGCATGTCTGTCATACATGCAAATATGTACAAATGGATGCAAGACTTAACATTACATTTACTTCCATTTATTCAGTTCCTAATCCATTACCATAACTCTGACGTAAGGTTTTTACTCTTCAGATAATTGGAAAAGTTTCAGACAAACCGCTGGACATTTTAAGAAGGGACAAATCTGGTTTGCATCAAGTGCACTCACTCACACACAGACACACACATACACACACTGGCTGTCTAAGGCTTCTGTCTGCTCTGTGCTCTAGGTCCTGTTAGCGTTTGCTAATGGCTTGAACCAGCTGTACTTCTACTATGAGACTAAGGCCTCCGACGAAAAGGGGAATTGCAAGGGCATCCGCTGTGTGGAGCAGAACAATGCTTTCTCTACGTGAGTGTGTGTGTGTGTGTGTGTGTGTGTGTGTGTGTGTGTGTGTGTGAGAGAGAGAGAGAATTTGGGCTTACATTTGTCTGTGTATGTGCAGTTTATAACATTTTACATTGACAAATATTGGTATGTATGTGCATCACAAATGGTGAAGAAATAGATGTGATTTGTGTGATTGTTTTTTTTCCGTTGTTTAAATTTTGTTATTTATGTTTTATTATACTATTTATATTATATTTTGTTTATTTGAATACATTTTTCTTGTCATTTTTATTTTATTTATTTGTTTTAATATAACCTTTAAGTACACGCCCGGTAGGGACAGGGGTTGCGATTTTAATAATAATATCTGTGAATCCCACATTTATGTCTTGTATGTAATTTTCTAATACACACCCCTTTCTTTACAGGTTGTTTGAAACCCTGCAGTCTCTCTTCTGGTCTATTTTCGGCCTGATCAGCCTCTACGTGACCAACGTGGATGCAGACCACCAGTTCACGGAGTTCGTTGGTGCCACCATGTTCGGCACGTACAATATCATCTCCCTGGTGGTGCTTCTCAACATGCTCATAGCCATGATGAACAACTCCTATCAGCATATTGCCGTAAGCACACTTCTCTCCTCCTTTCAAATGGAGAGGAGCTTGTTCAGTGGTTTGGAACTACTGTATAGCTCCCATGTTAAAGGGACACAGCAGAACCTTTCTTAAGTCATTTTCTATTTATGCATGATGCGGTCAATCAATAAATATAATTACTCATTAATCCAACCCCCACTGTGAATGGGATTCTGGTACTCTGTGGATTACAGCGTGCCTGGAGCTTAGCTTCATTTACTTCCATTATAACTAATTGTATACTCAGTTGTATTAACAACATCAGGTGTAAGTGAATTAAGCTTGTTGTGACTTGTAAGGGCGATGTCTGTTAACGTTACTGTTGTAGGATCACGCAGACATTGAGTGGAAGTTTGCCAGGACTAAGCTGTGGATGAGTTACTTTGAGGAAGGGGGCACCCTGCCCTCCCCGTTCAACATCGTCGCCAGCCCAAAGTCAGCCTGGTACCTCGTGTGCTGGGTCAAGAGGCAGGTGTGCAAGAGAACGCGCTCCAAGCGCCCCGAAACCTTCGGAACACTTGGAGTAAGTCGGGTTCAGGGTTCGGGGACATGTTCAGCTGTCAAAAACTGAGTAGGGCCTACTGTGGATTTATGGTATTTCTTTTTTTAATGGTTTTATGGTATTAAATATGGATTGTCGTAATAATCTGCCATGCTCAAAACACACTGTATAGTATAAGTGTAAAATATATATATATGAAAGTGTCCACAATCGTGTATATTTTTAGTTTTCATTTCACTAGTTTATTTTGTGCTAGCAATCATTTTCGCGCATACAACTTATTGTGTGCCACGCTGTGAGACTCATAGCTAGCAAACCTCAAGACATGCACATACTGTGAAAAGTAATGCCAAATAAATTCATTATATTGATTTATATTTTTATCCTCTCCTCTGGTCTCTTATCTGCTCGCTCTCTCTCTTTTTTTCTCTCGCCCTCTGCGGCCACTCATGTCTTTTTAGAGGCGCGCAGCTGAAAATCTAAGGATCAACCATCAGTACCAGGTGAATGCAGTCTCTTTCAAAGCTAGCAGGAAATCATTACTCCCTGCCGCAAGTGCGTGATGCACAATACATTCAGAAATAAATGCAGTAAATGTAGGTCTATTAAATACATTTGCTGCCCCTCATGAATACAGTGGGTGTATACCACCATTTTCTGTTAAATGGAAGAGCATTTTATATTTGCAACTCTTTCAGTTTTGTTTGATCTGGAAGATACTCCTTGGAATGCAACATGTGTGCTTGTGTGTGTGTGTGTCTGT
This sequence comes from Percopsis transmontana, assembly GCA_025447815.1. Classification (NCBI taxonomy): domain Eukaryota; kingdom Metazoa; phylum Chordata; class Actinopteri; order Percopsiformes; family Percopsidae; genus Percopsis; species Percopsis transmontana. The sequence continues at coordinate 4,920 of JAOEHI010052518.1, read as the reverse complement.
GTGTGTGTGTGTGTGTGTGTGTGTGTGTGTGTGTGTGTGTGTGTGCATTCTATTCAAGGGGTGTATCTCATCAATAGAAAAGGTTATTGTGTTCTAAGTAAGGAGCATACAGTATACATGTTCCCAGGGTCCTAGGTTCCCAGCAGCCCATATTCCCAAGGATCCTATGTTCTCAAGGTCCTATATTCCCAGGGTCCTATGTTCCCTAGGATTCAATATTCATGCTCTATGCTCCTCATTTGACATATTAAGGACAATGACTGCCAACACGCCAACACAATTTAGCTTTCAAGCAATCATACTTATTAAAAGTATAACATTTTATAACAATTAGGTCTACACCGCCCAAGGTACACTCATAACAACTAAATACTTCACTACACTGAAATGTTTCAAATACCAATGCTTTATTCTGCTAAAATGTCATTATAGAATATTCAATGTCCATGAAAATGTGCATTCTCAGAATGGTCACTAGAGTAGAGACATACTGTACTACATGTCCTCATCAATCATTGTCTCCATCTTTGTGGACAATTCATCCAATTCATCTCTTCATCATCACTGACTTCTGCACTGTCCACACTCTCAAAATCAGATAGTTTAATAAGGAAATATTCTCCCACTGAACCTATTAAATCACCACATTGCACACTGTATTGTTTCGCCCAACATGTCATATTTTCTAAAGGTTTATTTTAAGAGGCACTGCAAGAATGCTAGATCTAAAAGAAAACTTAACCCAGCACAGAGTAAATAATTCAGCTGCAAGGCAGCTCACACAACAACAGCTACTTCAAATATGTCTTTAAAGATGTCGTACACATTTCTCTGTACACATACTGTGTATGGATGACATCATTCAAGTTTCAGTTACTTTACTGTCATTATCAGTCAGATGAGACGGAGAGGAATTTGCCTCGGCCCTGTCATGGTCACAGGAAGTGCCAGGAAAAGTTTGAGTGGTTGAAAATTGTAAATATCATCCACATCACAGTAGGACACCGCTCAGTGGCAGAGTGGGAGAGAAAAACGTTCAAAATTTCAGTTTGTTCATGAAGACAAGCCCCTCTAGGGCTTGTCTTCATGTGAATCTCTTTCCTGTTGTTAGGAGGTTCTGAGAAACTTAGTGAAGCGCTACGTGGCTGCCATGATCAGAGACGCCAAGACGGAGGAGGGCCTGACGGAGGAGAACTTTAAGGTGAAATGGATAGATTGAAAGCTACAGTGCTCTTCTATGGACTGTACCGTGCTTTCTTTAAAAATGTAAACAAAACAGTGCAATACAAAGCCTTACATTGTACCATTATTTCGCAACAGGAGCGATGTCTTGTGCTCATAGCAAATGAAATGCAATGAAACACACAGCATGGTGCAGATAACTCTGTCAGCTAGAATCTAACTGCTAATGCGTAAAATACAAATTGGATTGGAATACACACATAAGACTAGCTCATTAAATACAATTAGTCAGAATAGCATTGGGACTTAATGCAAAAGTTTTATTTGAAAATGTAGAAAATGGGAAAATATTTGATTTTAAGAGCTATGCTCATGTCCAATTTATCAAATCTATATTGAGAGTTGATATAATAATATGACTTCCATATTCAGTGTAGTTTAATTCACCGCAACTCTCTATTGCTATAACTTAAATGTGTGTCATTGGAGGCTAATTGTTAAGTGTAGAAAGCAGATTTATCAACGTTTTATTAACGTCACTCACCACATGTTTTCTTTTTCACGTTCAGGAGCTGAAACAGGACATTTCTAGTTTCCGGTACGAAGTGATGGGGATGATGAAGACGGGCAAACCCCCCCTCCAGGGGGTGAAGGCCGGTGGAGGCCCAGGGGAGTCGAGCCTTGCCTACCCCAACGCCTCGCTCAAGGTCCCAGCGACTCCCTCCGGTGGCCAGGTGAAGAGCAAACTGAACCTGTTCAGCATCACCACGGCCATCCTCAAGCAGGGGGGCGGTGCTACGGCCTCCCCCAGGCCCCCGGAGGCTTTCAACGAGCTGGCGAACGGGCTGGTGCCTCAGCCCTCCGACGACGGCCCCGGCGAACCGTCTGGCCAGAGGAAGAACTTTCCCAAAGATATGGGCGACTTTGGTCTGTTCCAAAAACGCCACTGGAGCAGCGGAGGGGCGTCGTGCGCCGTGGTGGGCCCTCATAGAAACATGTACTCCCTGTCTGAGGAAAAGGGGGAGTCCGGGGGCTCGGACACAGAGGAGGGCGACCAGGAGGCGAGGGGTAACATGGAGATGAGGCTCTTTGAGGGACGGCGAGTTCCTGAGGAGGATGTTTCTAGGGAGGGGGCCGGAACAAACGGCAGGGTGGGTAAGGGCAGAGAAAAGGAAGTCGAGGCGGAGGAACGCAAGAGCTTCCTCTACAGCGACGCTGAAGGATCTACGCCTGGATCCCCCAGCGAGGAGACGTAGGGACCGAAAACTGAGAAATGGACCTTGTCCGAGGGAGACAGACAATCAGGAGTGCTTCTTGTTTGTTTATTCTAGCAAATAATCAAATTATCTTTTCCAATGGTGAGTAAATGAAGGATAAGCTCTGATCTTTAGAGACTCAGGGAGGCTTTTGGTTGGACACACAGTCAGGTTTATGGATTATTTTGAATGCTGTCCCATTAGCAATGAAGACATGCTTCTGACCTGCCCCCTCTGCATGAGCACTATGAGGACCTGGAGTTTTTATATACCGTATGTTGCATTAGTGTCTCTCCATTGGACGAGAAGAATGTGCTGCAAGTGATGTCCATTTTGAAACTTTGTTCGTTTCTTCTGCTCGGCCTGCTCTGTTTGCCCCATCCATTTCTCTCTGTTCCCCTTCTCTCGTGTGCACTCCGTAATGGGACTGTCTCTCCTGCTAGTCTCAGTTTTGAAGTAGCAATTGAACCTATTTTGTTTAAGACCCAACGCTGCCTTAGTACTGTATACAGTGTATCTGCACTTTACACCAGGGTGAAACAAAAGAAGCTCTGCAGCAACAGCAACAACAACGATCTGTCAAAGTGTTTCTATGCAAAAATTGGTAGTGTTCTTATGATTCTGACATTATCCAAATGCTTGTACATTTTAATGGTGAAACTTAATTAAGTACAGTATATACTCTCATCTGAGGGTACAGTATTGATTACTAATATATGAATATGTCGACACATAATCAACTACTTTAAGAGATATTATTCATGTTTTTTCAGCCTCTGAACTAGAATATTTTGATACATTAATGTGCAGTTTTGGATTAGACCCTCTAGATGTCATGTATGAATGACTGCTGTTCTAGATGTTAAGACATAGATGAAAAATAAAAGGTTTGGAGTCTTTAAAGAGTGAATTTCTTAACGAAGTTTAATCACAGATTACAGACACATACGCATGCAATATACTGTACTATAGTCTGTAGCGTAAACCTCTTTTCTTAAGTAACTATGCATGTACACCAAATTTATTTGCCGACATTTGCCATTACCCTGCATGGTTAATTAATGTTTATCACGGAAAAATTCATAATACAGTAGATGTAGCTTTTTGTAAGTTATTGTAAAATGTAAAAATATGTAAAAATATTGTTAAAATGTGCGAGCCCTGGCGGAGTGTTATATAATCACTGCATTAATGGAGTGAAACCCCCATGAAATTAAAGGCATTTTATGGTTTGATTTAACTCGCGCACCAGTAAACTCTCCATTAACTAGAGTATAAATCAGAAAGTCCTTCCATTAGCTGTAAAACATGGGGAGGATGGAACTAAAAGCATAGAATTAGTGGATTTCCAGCTAGTAAGTAATTCATCTGTCTGTGCACTTTCCTTCCATATTAATCAGACTGGGCTTTAATTTTACAAGGCCTTTACACAATGACATAACACAGTAGTCCATTACTATATTCATGATAAGCCAACTTTTTGTTAATAACTCATCAGAAATGCATCATTTACATTTTGTAAATTGTGTTTTTTTCCATTTTTTTGCAAAATACAGTATAACATGGTGGTCTTTATTCTTATAATGGTTTTTTTACCCTTTCAAAGGCCAAAAACACAATAAATAACCATAATATTATAAAATCAGATGTGTTAAAGCATATACAATAATAATAAAAAAATAATAAAGTTGTATACATTTAAAATAATAATAATCTCACCTCTAATTAGTAGAAATTTTAAGCAACTCCAACCTCTTTAAATTTTTCTCATTTTGCATATTTGTGTTTACATAGGGAGTTACACATCACCCACCTTGTTCACTTGTTTTAGTTTATTTCTAGAGGCCTTTCACTTCCCTGGATGTGAGAAGAAAGAACATCAATGGAAAACATCAATGGTGACAAATGGGAAGTCAAAAGAAGAGAAGGTTGTGCAAATTATTCCGCTGAGATTAGCTTAATGAAGAAAAACTGAGCTTCCCCACGACTCCGATTAAATGTGATAAAAGTTACTTTTCAGTGCCAGCGCTGGTATACCAGTATTTTATTTGAGGTTTTCTGTCCTTGTTCATTGTTCATTGTTCATGTTTTTATGGGTGTTTGGTTTTATGCACGTACAATATGTATGTGTTTGCTGGTCGCTCCGCATTGTTTTTGATGAGACAAACAAGCCGGTCCATTTGCTCTGCAGTATACAAATAAGGAGACAAAACAATGAAAAGACGAGCAGAATTTTCCTCTACTTCATAATTTCCGTCTGGCTAACGCAGAGGCCACAGAGGAGATTCCAACAGCTCAAAACTTAAAAACAAAACTCAAAAACACAGCATATGTAGTGAATGTGTGTGTGTGTGTGTGTGTGTGTGGTACTTTATAAAGACAATGTGTGCCTTTAAGAGAAATAGAACAGGTCAGACTCTTTTTCATTTGGGGGGGGGGGGGGGGGGGGGGGGGGGGGGGGGGGGGGGGGGGGGGGGGGGGG
>JAOEHI010052517.1:0-16598 GCA_025447815.1 Percopsis transmontana | reverse complement strand
TTACTATGTGGAATATCGCAATATGTAATGTATCGCAATGTATCGTGATATAATCGTATCGTGACCCTTGTATCGTGGTATGTATCGTATCGTAAAGTCCTTGCCAATACCCAGCTCTACTAGCTATTATAGCTAGAACTCAACTATTAAAGATAGACTGACAAATTTTGAATGATGGGCGAGTCGCCTAAAAGTTAAGTAAATTATTCTAAGAAATACTGGCTTTACTGGCACAATATTATCCCACCTGTCTTATGGGTGTTCTTTTGAGATTAAAGAAGGAATAGCATCAGGTGTCAACTTGGCTATTCTTGCAGCGCCCATAGTTGTGCATTTATAACCAGCACATATAAGTGCTGGTTGCATTGCTTTTGTACTTTAATCCACTTCTGTCTTAAGGCTCAGGAACAGAGAGCGAGGAGACGCCGGAGAAAAGGCCACGGACCGAGGTGGAGAGTGAGGAGGTCCGCGGGGGGCCTAGGCAGAAAAACCGCCGGCGCTGCTATCACTGCCAAACCAAACTAGAGCTGGTACAGCAGGAACTTGGGTCCTGTCGCTGCGGTCAGTACCCCTCAAAAGTACTCTGGAGTGTATAAATACTAACTTCTCTCCTTGGTTAAATATACACTCCTCACTTGCGGTAAAAGTTTAGGTCAGAGGGAGGAGTAGAGAGTAGTGTCGGGTGCGGAAGCTGATCGTTGTTTAACGCTGGTTCAACCACAATGGCCATTTATTTATTAGTTCGATCTTGCCATTTGTGTTATAGCCAGTGTGATGGTAGCCTTTTGAGACCATCCTGAGTCTAAAGAAGTGGGAAAAATAAGTCAGAAAATAGTCACAAACACACAGATGTGCCTCATGGGTTTTTCCAAGTATAATTTCAATACAACATATTTTGGCGCATAATTCAATCGCACATTCCAGATGTGCGGTTATGCCAAATGCATAGCTCAGTTTTTCCCCCATCCGCTATTAGCCTTATCAACAGGGCCCGGAACCCACCCTGACACTCTCCACACTCCACCGCTGCCTCTACATGTCACATTGACTTATACTTGCATGTTTAAAATACTCTGCATACTGTGAACATTTGCAAATTGACTGTCCTTACTCAGCTGTACTACTCTTCTTATTTTTAATCTGAAAACCTACTGTGTGTATATATATTTATATGGTTTATATTTTTAATACTTGATTTTCTTATCTTTCTTATATTTAGAGAATGTTTGACATGCACCAACAACACCAAAACAAATTCCTTGTATGTGTAAAAACTTATATAATAATGCTTTTTCTGATTCTGAATTGATGTGCACCCACGCACCATCTGCATGGATGCTCAAGGGCACTTCGTTATTGACATCAGTACAGCTCTAACTTACTTTTTTGACTGCTAGCCTATCCTGCTACAATAAGCTTGGTTGATTGGTATGTATTTTAAACACAATCTTATGAATGAGATTGGAAAACTCTTGGGTCATGTTCCAGTAGGTAAGTGACGTTTCCCGGTAAGCGAGGAAGTGTTAAACTTGAAATGTAGTTAAACCCTTGACATCCCTTTTTTGTTAAGGTTACCTCCTAAACACCCCCGCCCCCCCCCTGTCTTCCAGGCTACGTATTCTGCATGCTCCACCGTCTACCTGAGCAGCACAACTGTCTGTTTGACCACCTGGGACGTGGACGCGAAGAGGCCGTCCTCAAGATGGTCAAACTGGATCGGAAGGTGGGCCGCTCATGCCAGCGCATAGGGGAGGAGTGCTCCTGATTGGCTACACCACAACCAGCCACCCGGCCTAAGAAATAAGGCTCTTTAGAGAAAAAAGACACCGCTGACGGCTTTCATTTGATCCAGCCTTTCTGGATCTGAGCTTGACTCGGCACTGTTGACAGACTGATTCCTGCCGAGGATGTTTGTTTGGACCCAACTCTCTTGGGGACAACTTGGGCCCTTGTGGCCGTTATGCAGAGCCACGCTCAGTATCGCAACACAGCCTTAATCCCCCAACCCCCCCAACCCCACCCCACCCGTTTCCTCAGACTGAGAGGGCCCTGTCCATCAGCAGTTTTTTGTGTGTGCGCGTGTGTGTGTTTGTAAGGTGTCTCGAGCATCTGTGTCAACCCACATTCATGCAGATTCATTGTGTATTACTTATGCATGGTATGTCGCAGTAGGTGTGATGCAAGTGCAGCGTTGAGGGATATTTCACCCCCAAAACTCTGATTAGTATATATATGAATTGCACAGCCTGGAACATAACAGCTTGAACTGCTGTTTCTTCACAGAGAATATAATTAGTTTTTCTTGATACAATGGAGTATAGAGTGATGGGGGAGGTTTGTCCAACACCGTCTTGCTATTCTCCTTTAACTTGATGGCTCTGCTCTTCCACTTGGCAATGTCTTAGAAAAATGTTAGGTTCTCTGTGAAGGGAGGTCAACCTTTTCTCTTCCAGCAGTTCAGGCTTGGGGTGCAGTATTCCTTTTTCAAGCATTAATTTGTTCCTTTTTTTTTTATTTAAATTTGTTTTTTTTGGGGGGGTCCCCATGCAGCCACAACATCTCTTAGCTCTGTAATACTGCTCAACCAGGGACTCATGGAGTCAAATACAGCCAAATCCTGCCTCTTTCCACATGTACTTGAGACCAAACCTAACCATAATGATACTTTAAAGTTTTGGAAAATTATTACTTGCTTAAAAACAATACTTAAATAATTTCCACTGAATTTAATTTGCTACCACCATATATTAGAAGCCCCCCGGCCATCCTGTAATCTGTGACATTGACCTACAGTACTGCTAAAAATGAATAGCGGATTTCAAAATATTTCTGGAATTTGGCAGCTACAGAGCTAATATTTGTTAGCCAATATTAACATAATTTTGGGTGTTTTGCTGTCGCAGTAACTAGTGAAATTGGGGAAAAATGAGTTTAGGGATATACAAGCCACTAATGCCCGGAGGATACATTATTTTCTGATGAAGCTTTAAAAAAATATATACATATAGGCGAAACTTTGTTGATAATTGTGTTTAAATTATATTCAGTTTATCTATCAGCTTTGGACTCACAGGCCACTGATACTGACATCATAGATTCTTTCTAGGAAAGACTGGCTAACATTGACAAACAATGTTGATTTCTTCTACACCCTCAGAATAATTAGTGTATTAATAAATTGAGTAGCCATTTTATTTGTGTTTGAATTTTATTTTTTTTTATATCTCATTTTAGCCTGCACAACTCAGGTCCCTAGACCTCCTACACCTGAAGAGGTATTCTACCCAAATTAACTTTCAGATTGTCATTCTGCAAAATACAGTAATTATCATAATTACATTGTAATTATGTAAATATATTGGAATATGGTAAATAATATAAGGCATTTTCAGTAGGTACATGTTCAATTTCACTCAAAAGTTAAAAAAACAGAATGGTGCATGGAAAATGCAAATGGTTAATTACAAATATTAATACAAATATTTTGCAGAATTAAGTATCTGAAAGTTGATTCTAATGGTACTTCTCTTTTACCAATAGAGTATGCTAATACTTATGCACAGGTCCCCTTCCCCCCTTAATGAAAGGATAAAGGGGGTGTTGTTTGTGTGGATGTACATTATATAGTGGCTGGTTCTTATGTTGCTATTTTTTTGGGGGGGATGTTTGTTCTATGAATGCTAATGACAAAATTTATATCTTTTCTGTACCCGTTAAAAGACAAATTATTTAACCGTATATCAGTTTGAGTTACTTACATCCTAACATAGTGAAATATTGAGTTAAATGTATTAAGAAAACATAATTTTGTCCTATTCTCTTTAATTTTATCGTGGTCAATTTTCTGCTGAGGAAAAATAAATAAGATTAGAGGAACCTGTGTATTTTCATTTGCATCTTCATAGATTAAATTATAGATAATCTTTGCACTTTGAGTTATTACAGATTGTGTCTAGTGTTTTTTTATAATTTGATAAAAATGATTGATTAATTATGTTCTAAATGCTGCTGTATTTTTATCTTTTTCAATCTTTCCACCAGTAATGCTTTCCACCACTAGATGTCAGTGTTGTCTTATTAGGCCACCTTATGAATTACGGCTGTCGAATCATAATATGAACGCTCTCCTACAGATGCTTAAATAAATTCCCAATAAATATAATTTTAAAAATCCATCTTTAATGTGCGCACACAAAAAGGGAGCCCGATGTTTACTGTGTCTTACTACTAAAAGGTGACATTTGTGTACATTGTACCTCATAAAAGTGACTCTTCATTTAACAAAAGTATCAAACTTGCAAGAAGCAGGATTTATTAAATTTTTAATCAATTTTTTACAAATTTCTTAATTTGATTTGACAGTTTGATCATTAAGCTTTTGCCAAAGATCTAACCTTTTTCGTTTACATTCTGTACTATGAAAGAGACTTTCATTAGTTTCCAACATTAAATATTCAAAACCTTATTTCAATATGTGCTCTCGACAAACTCTTCACAAACGAAACCTACGGCTTTGTTAAATATTGGTAAATAATAAACTGACCGGAGCTTTTTCAGACAGTATAATTCCTGGTGTTCGAGAAGAGGAATATACTGTGCAAACATGCATCCATGTATATAACCCAGGTATACAGTTACTCATCAATCTGAAAGGGCACAATGGCAGAGGACTTTGATGTTGAAGTGAAGCACACTTAACTGTATTCACCTTTCTGGAATTCAGTCACTGTACAGTGTGGATCCCGCCCTAAGGTTTTAGCACTGTACACAAATCTCTCTTTGTTGTGCATGCTCTTGTAAAGAATTATCTACCACCCTGCGTCTCTCTATGATTTGCCCACCTATTTGACCAAATCACATGAATAATCTTTCCATTCTCAGAAGACACTGGACAATAAAGATGCCTGAAAGGGTGAATACTCTCTAATGCAGTAGTTGCATGATATATTTGTATATCTCTGAGGATATACAGTGTTAACTAAAATGGTTTCTGTTCTCAAAGACTATTTCCCTTGTTTACAGCACCCAACATAACCTGCTTTAGATGTGGTTATATGGCTATTTGATTTGGGCTGGTGTGAAAATTGAGGTAACAAACAGCAATGTAATTCAATGGGAACATTCAGAATAGTTTGTAGTACAGTATTGTATATTATTTATGGGATCCAAAGAGAATCCCAAAACTGGGTAAACATTTCTTCGTTACTTTTCTGGTAAAGGATTTGACAGGATCCCAATGAACCTTGTGTTTTGAAGTGGCTACTATTCTGAACTGCTATAATTCTGTTATTTATACAGAATTTGTGAGGTTGACTTTCCTGTGCGGATTGGTTTGATACGTGGGCACGTAGGGAGTTATAAAAACCAGTCTAACCACGGCTGTGATATGATTACTTTTATTAGACTGTAGAGTTACAGTTCTATATAGAGGCCTTAGACGTACGGCTCTTATGAAGGAATTGTATGTAACAAAATCTTACTGTAACCTTGGGCCCTGCTGATGTGTGTACAGCACAGCAGGGGGGTCAAACTCTCTCAAGAAATAGAAACCCTAAATGAACCGGTCTGATTGCGCAGTGAGTAATGTAGGGGGTGTTAAAATGTGATCTTAATTGTGATGTTTGATTGTATTGAAGGAACTCAGTAAACCACACCAATAACAGGCTTATGAGAGACAAGGATAGAAGGGCCAGCAATAAATAAGAGTGGAGCAGGAAACTGAAGGACAGCCAACTCTGCATCCACACAGCTTCACTGCTTCCAGGAGGTCTGGCTATGAAATCCTCTCCAAATCCCACATTAGAGAGCACCTCCCTTAAACCTTTCCACTATATTACCCATAACAGATGATGCAGGAAACCAGGATGCTGACTATCTCCAGGACTGTAAACAGGTTGTAAACCACACCTAGAGTTGATCTAAAACAAACACCTATTCCATATTGATTCTTCATACTGACCTTCTGATAATACTGTACCTATAAATCAGGATATGCTTTGACCACTTTATTTGAAATATTAAAAGCTCTTGCATTGCCATCTGCTGTCACCACACAGGCGGCTGAGGCATTAAATAGAGCTTGTATATTAACAAAGGACAGAGTAGCATCTAGTGGTAAGCCTATACAACATGTTACATTGATTGAAAACCTGCTAACTGCTTTTACCAAAGGAATTAGCAATCATTAAATGTGTTGCTCACACTGGTGCCTCTGACCTGGTTTCTGAAGGAAATGCGTTGGAAGATTCAGTTGCCAAAAAAGCTGTGCTTTCCTCTTCCTCCATGGTACAACAATGTGCTAAACTTGTACAGTCTTTTCTTTTACCCGTTTCCTTTCTTTATGATGTCGCTAAAGCAGGTGCTGATGATGCTGAGAGGGATCTATGATTACAAAGGGTGTACCTCCTTGGACTTCTGGTGTGTCCTAAATCTCCTCCACATTTTGGCTGAAATAGCCCATACGTTGTCACACATAGGAAGTGTGTGCATTACCCAAATAATCAAGACACAATGGTTTGCCCTAGACATTACAGCTGTTACACAATCGTTGACAAATAGGTGTCTGATATGCCTGTAGAACAACAATGGTAATATCATTGAAAAACTTGCCACCTCCATCAGGGCCTTTCGTAAATATGCAAATAGATTCTTCTCATATGACACACTGTCCAGGCTATAAATACCTACTTATATTTGTAGATATGTTTTTTTTAAGTAGGTAGAAGCATTTCCTGCAAAAAAAGGATGCCAAGCAAAGGAAAACTAATAAAAGAAAATGTATTTTCTTCGTCAATTTATTTCATACGTAAGCCTAGTATTTTGGGTAGATATGAAATTTAGCTTCCTATTTTATAGCTGTGCCAGTTTTAGTCAATGCACGTTTTGTTGTGTTTTTATTACACAATACTTTTTTACCATTTTGAATCTCGCCCCTGACAAATACCCCATATTACAAAAAAAGACTAACACTGAAACTAATAAAAACTAAACTAAAACTAAGCATTTTCAAGAAACTAAACTACAGCAGCAAACCCGCTTTACAATACTGAAATTGAAAACAAAAAGTCTAAAGGAAATATAAATTGAATTGTGGAGTAATGGACCATGCCATAGAGGTAGGACTTGGTTTCACGTGCTCTGCACTGTTTCATTCCAACACACACTGGGTTTAACATAACCTGGTCACACATAGTAATCACTCAGGTCTTACCACTGCCTAGTACATAACAATCGCTCAGAACTTAAAACTACCTTGTAGTTAAACAAATATTCATTCAGGACTTGTCACTGCCTGGTCTCTCGTTGCGTCACCCTCTCGGCTCACTGGCGTCTCCCCCCGCGGTCCTGGTCCGCAGTCTTATTCACTGTGGGAGACAGGTAATTAGTAATTCTCCCACACCTGTTCCCAATCCCTAAGTGTCGTAAACCACACCTCTAGACATTGCCTTCCACACAAACAGAGCTAAACCACGCCAATGAAAAATGCGAAACTATAATTACCTCGATGCTAAAACCGTTGTAGTATTTGATTAAAGAAGCGATTCCCAGATATGGCATTCCTCAGGGTCTCAATAGTGACAGAGAACCTGCATTCACTGGCTTTAAATAATAAATGGCATATATCTATATATATGCTATTAGAAGCGCTCATGAGGTTCTAATTGAAAGACCTATGTCCACAGGTGCCAGCCCGCAGTTTTCATCTCACAGAGCTATTCTGCTACGGACACAGGAACACACTAATGATTATGTATTGCATTAGCTGAGTTTATTAGACAGAACCACCACAATAGATAAGGTCTCCCTTTCTCCTAGATGGAAAGGACCCTTCCAGGTTTTTCTGACGACCAGGACGCTCGCCACCAGATGCCGCCCAGTAACACACCTTGATGCGGATGGACTCTTATGCTGTCAGGGTCTCTGCTGTTTCTTCGTCCTCCTAAGAACAAGTGTCCTGTTCAGCATCTTGATCTTTTGGTTTGTTCCCTCACACGTGAGAGATTAGACAACAAAACCAATGAGGGTAATGTCAAACTTGACCATATTATCATAACAGATACACCAGCCCCATTTTGTTTTTGTAGCAACATTACACACATTTCAAAGTCAATGTTTCTATAACAACATATAATCTTACTTACACTACATCAATTTGCTAATACAATTACTGGTTTAGGATTAACGGCATCTGTTCAAAAGACCAACCTCATGAGACTATTAAAACATGAGATGGTGCTAGATTACATTCTCATGGAAGATTGTGTGCCTTCCTAAATTTAATTGGTTAAGATTGTTGCACTCTGGATTCACATTCCTATGATAATATTACTAGCGTTATCTCAGCCTTAACATCTACTGTATACGTGATGTTTTTTGGACCATGTGGTGCTTCTTTAATGCAATTTCTGTTCCCCTTTGCAACAGTACTTACCCTTTACCCCGACAGAGAGCCCAGTTACATAGATGGATTGGACAGACTGTGGGCCAGGCTAGAATGCTTTCCTGAGTGGGTTAAAAACATCTTCTAGGGGATTCCAATGAATAGTCACTCTGAGTTGGATAGGGACTCTAACTCAGACCAGGATGTTGGATTAGAACTAGTCAGTATATTGTAAGTATGTTCTTCTTTTGTATAACCTTGTATATTTCATGATGTAGACTGAGGTATACAGTATATATCCAAGACCTCAGAGACAGACTGTGTGCTCTGTATTCTTGTCTGTATTTTATTTTGCAACTACTACCTCTATCTCTTAAAGCTGCTGTAGGTAGGATTTGAGAGTTGCAACGAGAGCTAGCTAAAGAAAAGAACGAAAGAAAGTACAATTTTGAAAATCAACAACCTAAAAACCCACCCCTCCTCTTTTGCTCCCTTCCTCTGGAGACATGGACAAACCTGTTGTAGCTGTGTGGTGCATTCATGTAATTTACAGGCAATGGAAATTTGCTGGACCAAACATGGAAAAGAGGCCCTGATTAGTGAGAATTTTTCGGGCGCTGTCTATAAAAATCTAAATCGACTTGTATAGAGGCAGGGGCTATTAAACCAAAATATTCTTAGAGCATTTCACTCACTGATAGCTGACGAATGTCTATGGCATTTCTAAGAAATTACACTAAATGCTACCTACAGCACCTTTTAATATATTTATCTCCTGTCTCTTTCCACTCTGTTCTCCATTTTTGCATCACTTCTATCTTTCCCTTTCCCTCCATATCTCTCCTAGGAGACATTCTCATGCCGTGCTCAAGTCTGCTCATATCTTTATTTCTTTATTGGTTTAATCATTCATCAAAATCTAACTTTACTCACTTCAAGTCTCAACACAAGTCAAGACAATTTAAACTATTATAAACTATTATACTTTATGGTCTAAAGTAAGTTTGAGCCCTGAACTTTAAGACAGCTTCCACAACATCGAGTCTTATACTGAAATCATTCTCGTCATTTGAGTCAGATCAAGGCAAAGAGTGATGTACAACAGGCCTGTGTTTCTAATCTCTGCCTGTCAACCCTAGTCTCGCCTCTGAGGAATACACATGACTTACTGTAAAAACAAATCACTGTTATAAATATCCCTCTCATGATACCCCGGATGTAAAGCGTCCACTATTTTACTTTGGCTGATTCTGTTCAACAAAGTGCATATTTGGAACAACATCTTTCTAAATATTTTACCTCAAACTAAAACCCATGTTGTGGATAACAAAGCTGTGTCCTTTCGATACTGGTTGGGTATTTACAATAAAAAACAACCGGATAGGAAAAATGGATAAAGATAACCGTTCTCGTGTTACTTTTAGCTTACAGTCTCTGGTTTGAACAACCAGATCAAAGCAAACATTATACATCATTTAGGGAATTAGGTTATATATTGTACCCTATTATTTTGATTCAGTTTAATTGACCTCATGGGTCAAACTTTGATAACACAATTGTAAATAAATTGTGTTCACAAACAGGATAACACTGGTTTAGTGGAAGTTGGGATAGCAGTTTAACATGTGACCTAATAGCATATTACAGGCCCCTGCAGGGGGTGGGGTGGGGTAGGGTGAAGGGTAAGTAAGGGGAAATAAGCGCTGGGTGGACAGTTTTCACATGATGGAACCTTGTGGTGTTGGAAGAATAGCTGCATGCTGCAAAAGTACAGTCTGGCTCAGCTAGTTATATTGGCAGGATACAGACCTGAAGCAGACTTTATCAATACTGTACTGATTTAACAGAGCCAACGGGCCCTTGCCATTGCTCCAGGAGATTAAAGGTGAAGTTAGGCCAATAAGATGAAATTAGTGGTATTTGGTGGTTCCTCCCTTTTGGGAGTGGGATTCAAGTCACATGAATTGAATTTTGAGTCTGACTTGAGTCACAGTTGTATTTACCTGAGACTTGAAATGAGGAGAATTGCTTGAGACTGGATTGACATTTCCTCCACTAGTGTATCTAACTTTTATCCAACCATTTTGGTTTTAATGTATATTTTGTGTTGTAGAATTGTATGAAAGGAATTTTTTATAGTTGAAAGTAGATAGTAGATTATATCCAAATAGCATATTACAGGCTCCTGCAGGGGCCTGTAATAAACAATATATAAAATATATTTGTTTTATTTCAGATATTTAATTTTACTGGACTCTGTTAAAAGTTAAATCGAGTTCAATTTTTTTTTCTTTTGAAAAAAAAAAAGACTTAATATATCCAATAATCAGATGACACACACAAAACTTTCTTAACAGTAGTACTTGGGCTGACATGTTCTCCGAGGCTATCTGATGAGCAGTCTCAGCTCTTTTCTGAAAAAAATATTGAGGGTGAACCCCTGGATTAGGTAGTTTAATAAACCAAAAAGGCACCAACAATACCTGGGTGAGTAGTTCCATTTCCTGCGTAGTTGTGAGTTGAGATACAATGAAAGCTAATGGACATTGAAAAACAAACAGATATTAAATTAATTAAATATAGAGGCTAAAGAGAATATTTAATCTTGAACATCATTTTGCAGCTATTGACATAAGGAGTCTATATAGTCACGTATGACGCTAAAATTCAATATCCCTTTGTAAACTGTGAGCTAGAAAAATATTCTTTAAAAGGTTGAATGAAATGTTACAAAAAGTCGACAAGCATTAAATCTAAATCCATGTTTACTCAAGATTATTAGCCTGGAGGCAAAGCACTGTAGGTCCTTATTGCATGTTACAGGTGCCAAGGTTAGGACCCCGGTAGCAAATGATTTGAGTTCAATGCCTTATGCTTCCTGAAAAACACAGAAGGTTGGAGGAATAAAAACACGAACCATACATTTCTCTTCCCAATGCTCCACTGAGGAGAGGACGGAGCTCTTTCCCCCCCACCTTAGGTGACCTGGGCGCAACACCACCTGGGCTCATATGTTCCACTCTTCTCATTCCTACTAAACTAAGGCTTCTACAACTGTGAAATTATGTACTTTGGGTCTCAATCCTGAAATGTTTTGCTCATTACAGGTAAAAAAACAACTCAGTAATCATTAAAATAATAATAATATAAACATAAACCAAAATCCCAAAATAAACACAAAAGTGATAACACATTTTGGAGTGTACCATGCACACATACATTACATTTAATTGTGATGTCAAACATAAATCTGTAAAAATACAAATAAAAAGTGAGAGAAAAACAGTGAGATTTACAATACAGCAAAGGCAATTTTAATGTAAAACAGATCCAATGTGGATGTTTATACTGGATAAAAGGTTTAAAGAGAATACAACATCCTGTGTTTCAGCTGCACAGGCTCAAAATTTGCAATTGTAGGAATGGGCCTGATAATTTTACATTTGAAAAAAATAGAAAATACGACTTACAATCAGTACATTTGTCAGCAGTTGAACTGATTAGCCGCCAGCTCTTGTAAGCAAACAACATTCTCCTAGAATAAGGACATCATTATTTTTATTAAAAAAAACATAATTCAATCCATAAAAATAATTGCTAGCAGCCTAAATACCGGCAAGTGCTTAATATTCTAAGAGCTGATTTAACAGAGTAGAAAGGAGGATTTTTTTTAAATATAAATGAAAGGAAAGGAGGATAGAGAAGATCAAGGATAAAAGATAATCAACATTGCCATGATTCAAATTGAAATATGGGTCTATTCCATTTTGTTATACCAGGGCATCAGTAGGCTGTTAGGGATGTTCAGTATAGGCTATTAGGTTTAAATTAACCGTTTAACCGTTAAGACAATACAAATTTTGACCGTTAAGTTTGAGACAAGCTATTTACTATCCTGAGGACTGATGTAGGCCTGTTCATTTTATTTTGAGGTCTGAAAAATGTGACTACCTGTTGGCTGTTTTTGATCATTAATTAGCTGAGGGCAGAGGAGGAGGAAGAGGTTTTTGTTACAGTAGGACCTAGCCTACTCTTGGCGCTGGAGGATTTAATGTGTGTTTTGTTCATCTGTTTATAAGTTAAAGTCAAGCTACTATTGGCTATTTATTTTAATTAATAATAAGTAATAAAACATTTTCCTACATGGGAGATCTAAGCTATTATCAGGCACGTGCACAGATAGACCCCACGTGGTGCACAAGCACTTTCCCTTTTGGCTATAAGTGCCCTTTTTGCAAGACTTTTTTTTCTATTTCTATTTCCAAATAAATTTGTTAAAAACATGTTGTCATGCCCGACAACTGCATTTGAGTTCTAATTCTGCGAGACCACACGAGCCCCTGCCCCTCCCTCTTTGATTTCCCTTGTCACAGCCACCACAGTTATGTCACACAAATCAAGATAGAATAGAAATTGTGAATGCTAAAGACCATCGTCTCTGTGTGAATTGATAATTTTGAAGAAATCTGCTGAGTAGGCTATGCCCTATTAACAACTGCATGAGTGTATGGGTATTGAAATAAATAAATATGTAGGCCCAAGTAAGTAAAAGATGTGCTACTGTATCAGTGTTTCCAATTCATTACCGAGATGTCCCGCCACAGTTTCATAATAAACCAAAAATATGTTTACACTTCTCAAAGCCCAATAACTATAAAATAACTATAAAATAAATAAAAAGTCTCCAAAATTGTGTTTTGTGCCGTTACTTCAACAAAGCATCTCTCACTCCCAGTCAGTCAGCTCCTCCCCTGCTGCTGTAGGCTTGCACACTCACACAATATGCAAGGTTTCATATGAAAACACATATTTATCTCTCAGTTCTTCCCATCTACACTAATCCAGCGTTTTCCTACAACTATCACATTGTAGAAAATACATTTTGAGAATAAAGTCGTAATATTAAGAGAATAAAGATGGAATTTTACAAGAATAAAGTCATGGACTAATATTACAATAAATACAAAAATATAGTGGATGGAGCCTCCAGGGCAGTAAAGTGAAGCCAACACGGAAGTGCCATAAGCCCTGCATTCTATGAAATGGCCACTAGGGGTGCACCTTGACTGCAAAAAGCAGTTTCACTCATTGACTCCCATTGTAAACACGTGATTTATTAGCTCAATAAACGGGTTACTGATGAGTTTATGGTCTCAATCTCTAGTTTATAGTCTTCTTAAATAGAATATGATATACATTTACTTAGACTCCCACTTAGAGTAAAACAGACGATAAAGCAAGGTAATATTTTGGGGCGTGGCTACCTTGTGCAGATGTGGCAAGTGCTCGCCAGCCAAGTCATTCAATTCCTTGCTCCTCCCCAGGCACCACCCTCTCATCTAAATCTGGTTACTGCTGGCTCCATTTTTCCAACATGGCAACGACGAAAAGGCAAACTTGAGGCTTCAAAACGGGAGTCCACAAACCAATGGATGGCGTCACGGTAGCTCCGTCCACTATATACTTTCAGTGGTAGGCTATGGACAGGGAAAACGTAGCTTTTCAGAAACGCTGACGTCATATGCAGCGAAGGAGAGTAAGATTTTGGTGGGGAGTAGAAAATTGCATTACACCGGACCCGACTCGGCCAGACTCGACGTTTTTGGATAAGGCGTTGGCGAACTAGTGCGTGATGGTACCGTTTTCTGGTAGATGGTTTAAAAACATTGCTTGCACACTACTAGCCTACTTATTAAATTGTTCGGTGAGAAAAAAAAATCTAAATGAGCATCCCTAACCAGTAGGCTATACAAAAACAGAACTAGTGAATCAAATAATACATTGTCAATGTTGGTGCATGGCATAGCTAAATTAAATGAAACTATAATTACACGTTTACCCTACTATGACACCACTGTGAAAAGGGTCCATTTACCATGTTGTCTTAGACCAAAGCTAATTATTAACGCTAAGGATGTTTGGTTGATAATCAACAGCAACAAGCATACCACAGCTTTTAATGGGTGCGTGGGTGATTCTATACCAACATATACCCTTGTGAATTACCCTTGAATAAAGCACTGACCTCTTAACTGCTCACTGCATTGACCTAACTAACCATACACAGTGACATATTAAGAATGTACCCGTTTATTTAAATTGTTGAAAGGAAGATCGTGCTGAAAGAAATCTCAGTGCTTTAGGCTACTCAAATTGCATCCCATGCAACAGGCTGTTGTCAAATACAGCTGGACCATAAGGCCTGGGAGAAAGTCAACACTGTAATTCCAGTCTGGCAGTTACCATAACAACAGCCTCTGAAGGCTCTAGGATTTCAGATTAAAGTTCAGTGCCTCTTCTTGATTATTATCAAAAAGGATCCTCAACATCTGGCAAATCAAGACTTTTTTTTTTTTTACAAACAGAATGGATCCGTGGCTTTTGTAAAAAAATAAAAAACACAATTTGACAAACAAGTCACATAATGTATAAATATAAATATGGGTTTTATTATCTTCAACTGCAATTAGAAAAGATAAACAAACAATTGTGTAGTGAGAGTAGTGAACAGTGAAACCTCAGGATACAGCCAACAGTATCTTAAAGGCATCTGCAATTGTGTTAAACCTCAACAGGAATAGATTTCAGGCTCATCCATAGCCTTTCCTGTAGAAAAATATAAAGGCACAACATTTGGGATACCTGGAATGTATTTAAAAGGCACTTCGAGGGAAAATGTAGTAAAATAACATTAACGTCTATCTTAATGAGCAAAAGTGCTAGTTAGTGTGTATCAAGAAGAAAATGTCAACAAGATAAATTGCTGTGATGTTTCATTAGCAAAGAGATCCACAAAAGGAGAAGGCATTGAAACAGACAGGACTGCAACATAAGCCGATCTACATTCTAGAGGTCAACAGAGGGTGATGGCGACAGTGGTAGCAAGGATAATTCTGTCCATTTTTAACCTAAACATCATTCTATTAACCAAGAATATTAGAAAAGTCACATTTCCATAAGCACATCAATAATTGACCAAGATTAAGTGTGAACTATATTCAATTAAACTATCCTTTGATTTGCAGTCACTGTTTTAGCTCCATAAACCATTTTCCCCACCAAAGCTCACCATGATTCACTGAAGGGCTGGTCGGTTCTGTACTTCAAAATTATTGTGTGAAATAATTTGTTTCATAGCCCTTTACACACTCTGTGCAGGTTGTCTTATTAAACACAACTGTGGCATTTTAAAATTGACAGCTGGTGCTACAAGTGCATTCTTAGCTTAAAACAACGAGAACTGCAGTCCAACACAAGAAAGAATAAATAAAAGGCGAACCCCTATTGCATTTTGTATTAAATTAGGATATTAGCTTTCAAAATAAATATAATACGGTTAAAAATAGTCTTTGCAGTGTAATATATTAACTGAAAAAAAAATTTGTACAATTACAGATCATAAATAATGTAAAAGAAAATAGTAGTTGTTTCATTATCTAGATAAATACAAAATAAAGATGCTTAAGATCAGCAATAAATACACTTCGATAACTTAAATAAGCTTTGACTAGCAAACTCCTTACTCTGAAGGAATTAAAACTAAAAAGTAATAATTTGAACAAAATGGCATTCACAGAAGAGCATGTGGGGTCGTTTGATTTAAGATAATAAACTGAGTGGCTTATCTCAACCAGATAATTGAGCAACACAATAACAATAACAGTTAACATAATGATCATGATGAATACTGGTTAGCCACTAGTATGGAATAATAAATAGGAACATGTAAATTCTCAACATGTGTCCAACATCACAAACAAACAGGAAAACATTACCACTACCCCTCACACACACACAAGCTAGAAATATTGCTTCCAACATCACCTTTTTGGCATACCGTTTGTTGTGGTTTTTAAGTAAACGTGAAACAATTCAAACCCGATTGTGATATTTGTGATCGGCGATATTGCTCAGACTGGGAATTTCCGATATTTTTTAAATGCCGTCGCCCTGCGCTACGGCCTTCCACACTGCTCCATCTCATTGAAAATTAACTGAGCCTGGGGACAGGAAGAAACTGCTTGCTTAGTGTGAAAAGAGGGTTAGTCCTCCAAGCAGTATTCATGATACAAAGGCATAAACAGAAATCCATTATTCATTCCAGTCTGACAACGAAGCAAACCGATCCGAGTTGGGGGGGCGGGGGCGGGGGGGGGGGGGGGGGGGGGGGGGCGGGGGGGGGGGGGGGGGGGGGGGGGGGGGGGGGGGGGGGGGGGGG